>CAUYSK010128880.1:0-27463 GCA_963575035.1 Avahi laniger
TGCATGTTAAAGTTCCTTGGATTAAGTGTTTAAGAGCAGAAATCAAACCTGTACCATTTAAATCTAAATTAAAAACATATAGTTTAAATATTACCTTTAATTCTATAGGTTAATCTGAATTTATATAAATTTATGATAATGACAGCAATTAACTGTAACAGAATTATTCTCATTAGAGGACAAAACAGGCTTGCTGATCACTATGGAGGCTCTAAGCCTTCACAACTTAATAAATGCTAAAATATTAAAATCTCATCCAGTTCACCATGGAGCCATAATTTATAAGAATAAATGCATAATAATCTTTTGGACTTCAGAGGTAATTTATGAGTAATATTCTCACAGAGGATGACGATAATTCACTCTCAATTATCCCAGCTTGATTTAAATCATTGATTGCCCCATGTTTAATAATAATTGAGTAATAATGAAATTAATACTTCCTTCTATTTTTGAATAAATGTATTAAAGAATCCATGGTGAATTTTAACTTTAAACATGAAGGCTTATAATATCTTCTTTCAATTTTTCTATTTGAGATTGATCTCTCCTTCCAGGTATTGCTGACATTATAGAAGGAATCTGTTTACGTTGGAAGTGTTGAGGTAGTGATCTTGTTTCTGTGCATTAATCTGCGCCCCACCTCCCCCTAAAAGCTCTCTTCAGAGGTGCCAATATTAGGTTTGCAGATGTATGATTCTTCAAAAATTATAATCACGATATTCACTTTCAGAAAATTGAATAAGACTAGGGTAGAATTGGTTATTTCATGTGATTTGCTATTTCAAAATTAAAAAGACAATTCACTAACATATATATTTTTTAAATTACAGAGTCTATGTCTGAAATGTATTATAATCATTATTAATTAAGCAGATCTTACCCTGATTCTGCTAAAAATGGCTTTATGTAATAATTTATATATGTAATAATTTTAGCAAGTGAGCAAAATTTATCAAAGGCAACATTTAATGAGATTAGACTCATTCCAGCTATACTACAGATTTTAATATGTTTTCTTTTTCTCGTATGTTGAGTAGCTATTTAGAAGACATAAATATATATGTTTTATGTATGCAACAATCAGTTTAGTTCACTTGTCTCCATATTTTCACCCGAGTTGGGATGGAAGAAAATGCTAGCACAACCCCCATCTCAATGGGGAATAAAAAAAAAAAAAAAAGTTGGTCCCTCAGGTTTAATCACAAGCATCATCTCAAGAATCAACTTTTGCCACAGAGCCATTGTGTTTGCTGGGTGAATTTGACAGCCTCAGAACTTTAATGCTGCAGCATTTTAAAAAACCCATTTTCTATGGAAAAATACATTGGTAGGAAAATAAGAAGAAAATAAGAAATATCGAAGTTCTGTTATGTTTCTTTACTTGGAATCAGTGGGAAGGAAAGAAAGATCACTTCAAGATGCCATGGAACACCTGAGTTCTCCTACTTCTGTCATCAAAGTCATCTTCAGCCTAGAAAGAGGCACCTCTCATGGTATCAGTTTCATTTATAAGAAAGGTGGGAAGGGGATGGTCAAAGAGATCAGAATTTCTGCATCAGCATCATCTTAAGAATTAAACAAAATGCAGGTGTTAGACTTTCACCACAAACCTACTGAACTAAAACCTCTATGACTGGAGCCATATATGTGCATATTTTAATTCCACAATTTCTATTCTTGAACTCCCCTAGAGCAGATGATTCTTGATGCCCTTTCTATCTTTGATGTATCTTTTTTCTAAAATTTTATAAATTGTAATTAATAACCTAAAGATACTAACTGAACAACAAAAATTTACCTTTAAATATTCTGCATTTGTGTGTGTGGATTTACCCTCTCATAAGGGTAAATAAATAGAAATATAAAGAGTGTAAATAAATAAATGAAATAGATAAATGAAATTATTTTCTGCTCTTAATTAATTTATTTGGATGACAGATAAACATGAGGAAATAGTTAAAATGACAGGTGAGCCATAGACATTTAGAAGATGGTGATACATTCCATGGTTATGAATTTCAGGAATGCTGCTGTTCAAGGATTAGGTGGGATTTTTTTTTTCCATGTAAAAATAGAAAGCTGTACTTTAGGTGTAAGAAAGGTTTTGCACAAGCAAATATCTAAGAAATTGGAAAAGATCATCCCTGTCCATATTGTAAGGGATTTTGAATGTCTATCTACTTTTAATTTAATGGGGGTTGGAAGATAATTGAATATTTATTACACAACCTAGAATCAGTATTTAAAATGACTTGAAGGTGTTAGCTAGAAATTAAAATAATAAATAAGCTTCTTTGAGAGCTTAATATATGCCAATTTTTGTGTTAGCTAGTGTTTTTTGTTTTTTCCTTCAATACAATATTTCTTTTTGGTGGATGTTATTCTCTTCTTAGTTCCCAACTAAGATTCAGAAAGGCCACAATCCAATCACAGCAGCTCTAGCTATGCATTGTCCTTCTCCACTCATGAAGCTGATGGGTTAGTGCTTTTAGAAAAACTCTCCTCAAACCATGCTTTTCTCTAAACTCCACAACAATCAGCAACATAGAAGAACACTTCCATGACCTAGTGTGGGATTTTTTGCCACACACCCATCAGCAGACACCATCGGGATGTCCTCTAATTTAAGTCTGACTATCTACCTGAAGATAGCATCAGATCCCACAGGGTGAGGACTCAGTCCCCAAAACTGACCACCTCGATAGACAACAGTCACAGGTAAGGGCCTCTGGAGCTTCTGTCCCACTGGCTTCAAGTTGGTATTCCCATGACCCCCTGTCTCTTTGGGTTCAATTAATTTACTAGAATGGCTCACAGAACTTGGGGAAACACTCAGTTAAATTTACTGGCTTATTATAAAGGATATTACAGAGGGTACTGATGAAGAGATGTCCAGGGCGAGGTATGGGGGAAGAAGCGTCAGGCTTCTATACCCTTCCTGGGTGCACCACCCTCCAGGGACCCTCACGTGTTCGCCTATCAGGAAGCTCTCCAAACCCAGTCCTCTTGGGTTTTTATGGAGGCTTCATTACATATGCATGATTGACAACTGCATAGAAATGTGATCAAACAGAAAGTGTATGATCTAAACCCAGCAAGACCTATCTTTTCAGATTCTTCCTGGCCTCCCTGTGTAGCCTTCTTTACACCATGTATAGTATTCTTTCCTCGCTGGAGTAAGGACCCACTGATTGACCCACAATAAGTTTAGAGTCCTACCTTGGGCAGGTGAAAGGAGGACAGGAGAGGGTCAGAAAGAGATTCTGTCTCCTGAGGCCTAAAGTGCTCCAACATCATAACAAGGACTATGGGAGTCATGATCCAGGAACTGTGGACAAAAACCAACATATATAATACCACAGTTAGCAAATGACACAGGCTGCATCTTTTTGGGGAACCTTTCTGTATTCCACAAAATTAATAAAACTTATTACTATAAAATGATTTTTAAATTATAACACTTTTTTGAGTGAACTCTTTTATTCTCTTGCCTCAATTGCCATCTTATGCTAAATATGTGTATCTTTCTTCTAGAAATATAAGAAAGTAAATCTTATTATGAAATAAAGCAGAGCTAAAGGAAAAAGGGAAAAGGGTCCTTGCCTTAATATTCAAAATGGAGCTGTCCAAGGTGAAGGGACTCTTTACTCGTTCATCCCTTGACGGACACTTAGGTTGTCCCCATATCTTGGTTAGTGTGATTAATGTTGCAATGAACATGGGAGCACAGATATCTTTTTGAGGTATTGATTTCATTTCCTTTAGGCAAATACCAGAAAAGAAATTGCTGGATAAATGGCAGTTCTATTTTTAACTTTTTATGAAATCTCCATAATGTTTTTTTATAATTGCTATACTAATCTGCATTCCTACCAATAGTGTACAGGGGCTCTGTGCAGTATGATGTCCATGGTCAATAATGCTAAATTGTGTACCAAAATTTTTTTAAGAAAGTAGATTTCAGGTGCTCTCACCACCAAAAACAAAAAAAGAAAAAAAGGTAACTTTGTGAAGAGAAAGATATGTTAATTTACTTGACTGTAGTAATGATCTCACAATACACACACGCACACACACACACACACATCAAAATGTCATGTCGTACACCTTAAATATATACAATAAAAAAAGAGAGAAAACGGAGATGATTTCAAATTCCAACAGCAAGAAAATGAATGGCTATGTCATTGTGAGATATCTTTATGATGTACTTTTTGGAAGCAATTAATATGAAATGTTTTAAGAATTTATAAAAGCATAAAGAAAAGCTTATGTAATATGGTTATGCAAAAAAGTAATCTATAATATTACATATGATATAGTATTATCCCAACTACTTAAACATCTATTTTAAAAAATGGATAAAACAAGGTTGGGCACGGTGGCTCATGCCTGTAATTCTAGCACTCTGGGAGGCCGAGGCCGTCGGAGTGATGGAGCTCAGGAGTTTGAGACCAGCCTGAGCAAGAGCAAGATCCCATCTCTACTAAAAATATCAAGAAATTAGCTGGACAACTAAAAACATATATATATATATATATATATATATATATATATATATATATATAAAAATTAGCCGGGCACGATGGCACATACCTGTTGTCCCAGCCTCTCGGGAGGCTGAGGCAGAAGGATCGCATGAGCCGAGGAGTTTGTGGTTGCTGCAAGCTAGGCTGACGCCATGGCACTCTAGCCCGGGCAACAGAGTAAGACTTTGTCTCAAAAAAAAAAAAAAAAAGTTAAAACACTGGAAAGAGACATTACAAAGCATTAATAGTTAAAAAAAACTTATCCCAAAGGAGGCCTGACATAATTTATTATCCAATTAGGAAAAAAATGCATTAGCATTTCTAGCTCAGACCTTCATCAAAGATCAAGTCCAGGTAGAATAAAGGTCAAAATGTAAAAGAGAACCTTAAGACTTTTAAAAGAGTATAAGGGATAACATTTGCATGATCACAATGTAGAAAAGTTTTTAGGGAGGAAAAAAACTGCAATCTGCAAAAGAAATGCTTGAAAGATTCAGCAAAGTAAAATTAAGCATGTTTTGTTTATTATAGGATGCAATAAAAAAAGTATAAAGTCACAAAATGGGCAAAAATGTTTGAAATTATAAACCAACAGATTAACCTTTATAATATAAATCGGAATTATATGAATAAAAAAGAAAAAGACAAAAAAATGAAAGATATAAACAGATAATTCAGGAATTATAAACAAATATACACTAAACACAGATGATAGGATCAATATCATTAGTAATCAAGAAAATGCAATTATAATCACAAATAGATAACATGCAAAGTAAATTAATTTGTTGAAAAATCAATAAAACATTAAATCAGTTAATTATACCAGATGTTGGTCAAGATGGAGAGTAATGGAAACTATTCTACACTGATTGTGGAAGTGATTGAAACAGTCACTTTGTAAAAACAATATAGTGTTATAATGTAAATGTATATATACACATTCTATGGCTTCTGAAATGCTGGAGAATGTCTTGTCTATGTGCTCTACGAAATCTGTACAAGAACTTTCATAGTAGCATTATTTGTAACAAAATAACTCAGAAAAAATTTACATTGTTTTCAGTAGGAAAATTGATATATGTTGTTATGGCCATAAAATGGAACACAATACAACAGAGAAAATGTGTGTTTTATAACAATACTAATAAAAATGTATTGGGGGTAAGTGCGAGGTATTAGTCAAAGGGCACAAAGTTTCAGTTATGCAAGATGAATAAGTTCTAGAGATCCACTGAATAGCCTAGTGCCTGTAGTTGACAATACTGTATTGTATACTTAAAACTTTGCTAAGAAGATAGATCTTATGTTAAGTGTTATCATAAAAAAAAATCATAATAACTAAAGAAGGTAGAAAGAAACTTTTGGAGGTGATGGTTATGTGTATGGCATTATGATGATGGTTTTATGAGTGTATTCTTATCTCTAAACTCATCAACTTGTGTACATTAAGTATGTGCTGTTTTTTACCTTTTTTACCTCAATAAAGTGCTTTCAAAAATAAAAAAGAAGATTTTTGAGCCAAGCATGGTGGCATTTTCCTGTGTCTCAACTACTTGAGAGGCTGAGCCCAAGAGTTCCAGACCAGCCTGGGCAACAGAGTGAGACGCCACCCCCAACTCTAAAAAGAAAAAAAAATGATAGTTCTACTTTTAGTTCTTTGAAGTATCTCTGTATTACTTTCCATAGAGGTTGCAGTCCCATCAGCAGTGTATGAGTGTTCCTATCTCTCTGCATTCACGCTAACATTTGTTTTTTTGTGACTTTTTGATAAAAGCCAATCTCACTGGAGTTAAGTGATATCTCATTATGGTTTGATGTGCATTTCCCTGATGATTAGAAATGTTGAGTATTTAAAAATAGATGTAAAAACGGAAAAAAAATTAAAAATTAAAAAAGAAAGAAATTCTTGTATCTCACAGGTTTTATTGAGCACAAACAAAAGAAAAACTGCAATTACTGCTGTACTAAGTTTCTAGTTCTTTGGTGATAATTACATATTCATGTTTGAGTTCTAAGCCAAATGTTCCTGTCTACTCTCAGGTCATAGTTGCTATGAACACCAAAATGTCTCTGAATGAATCTCCTTAGAACAAAGCATATTCCTCAATGTTCTGATTTTATAGCAGCAGTTACAACTCTTGAGACTAACAGAATCAATCATCTTTCTAGTGTCACAAATCTTTCATTGGCCTGTTTATCTACCATGGTGAGGAATCCCAAATAATGGCATGGCAATTATAGCTGATATTTAGTAATACTCTTTCAAATTTTGCCCTTGACTACATAAAATTTACTGGGGTTGGAGTTACAATTGTCACTTAATTCCTATAAGGGTAGGACTTAGTAATTTAATTTGAAATACAAATAACAATAAAAATGAAAAAGAAAAAAAGAGAGAAAGGAAGGAAGGAAGGAAGGAAGGAAGGAAGGAAGGAAGGAAGGAAGGAAAAGAAAAGAAAAAAAAGAAAAGAAAAGAAAAGAAAAGAGAAGAGAAGAGAAGAGAAGAGAGAAAAGAGTAAGGAGGGAGGAAAGAAGGAAGAAAGAAACTACTGATTGTCATCAAGAATTACACAGATTTAAACTGAAAAAGAAAAGTCACCTTTTTGTTTACTTGAAATTAAAGACTTTATAATGAAAGAGACTCAGGATAATGGTCTATAAAATATTATCTCACTTTTTTTTCTTTCTTTCTTATTCCCACACAGGATTTCTGATAGTCTTTCATTCATTTTAAAAGATAAATTAGCAAGAACATTTGTAATTTATTTTATGCCAAAATAATGACGAGATTAGGGGGTAAGAAATTGAGGTACCATTTAGCATGAAATAAGAGGAAATAGAAAGGAAAACCTGGGACTTTTTTTTTTTCATAAAGATATATTTGTTCAGTCTGAGGAAAAAAGTGTTTGAATTCATGAAAATTTGGAAGGAGTTGAATTGGACTTAGGTACATCACTACACACACACACACACACACACTGCACACACTGTACATACGTACCTACTTAGAAAGATACCCACATGTACACTTCCTCTCTCTATAAATATATGTTTATGTCAGCATACACATATATACTTACATACATATAAATGTGCAGATACAGATATGCACGTATGTTATCATATCAAAAATGGCCATATTTGTAAATAGTATGCAGAATATATTTATTAAATTATATATTGTAAGAAGGCAAACAAAACAAAAATGATTTCCCCCTTCACCATCATCATATCCTCAAAACTGTAAGAAAATAAAAAAGAGAGGAAATACTCCCTAGGACTTCCTATCTCCTACAGTTTCTTTTTCATGGCCATAACCACATACCTACTATATACAAACAACATCCTGATTGATCTCATTGACTTTTATTCCAATCTTTCTGCATTCCTGTCACACTATGTATCTATATCTATATATCTTTTTCTACTTCTATGTCCAACTCCTTGGCATTGCTTGTCTAAATGCCTTTATTGGCTCCATATCATCTACATAGCATACCTAGGAATAAAAGTTCCTCAGTGATGGAACTGTCAGTTAGGACCCCCATTGTTAGACTTAGCAGACAAAGACTATAAGTCAGCTATTTTAAACATGTTAAAGAAAAACTAAGAGAATCATTTAAAAAAAATAAAGTGTGATAACAATGGCACATCAAATAGAGAATATCAATAGTGATAGAAATTTAAAAAATATGACCGAGGGAAATTCTGGAATTGCAAGGAACAATAATGCAAATGGAAAATTCACTGGAGGGGTCAAAGAGTATATTTGAGATAACAGAAGAAAAAAAATCAATGAACTTAAAGGTAGATCAGTGGAAATTATCCAATCTGAAACTGAAAGGAAAAAAGAATGAAGAAGAAGAATAACAGTAAAAGAGAGAATAAACATATTTGAAGAAATAGTGTCCTAAAATTCTGAAATTTGATTAAAAATATGAATTTACATACATAACAAGCACCACAAAATCTAAGTAGGATAAAACAAAGATATCCACATATAGACACATCATATTCAAACTAATACTAAGGCCAAAGACAAAGAGAAAATCTGGAAAGCAACAAGGAAAAAATGACTCATAATGGAAAGAGCAACAACAATACAATTAAGAGTTGTCTTCTCCTCAGAAACAGTGGAGACCAGAAGGCGGTATTATGACACATTCTAAGTGCTTAAAGAAAAAAATCAACAAAAACTTCTACATACAGCAAAATGATCCTTCAAATATGAAAGTAAATAGAAACATTCCCAGATTTGAAGTCATGACAAGAGAATTTGTTACTATCAAACATTTCTTACAAGAAACACTAAAAAAAGTCATTTGAGATAAAAAGAAATGACACATGAAAAGAATTTCACAAGGCATTAAGAACACTGAAAAAATTACTTAGGTAAATGTAAAATTCTACATATGTATATATTTTTTCTTCTCTTAATTGAAATAAAGGACAATTGTCTAAAATAATAATAAAACTTTATTGCATGATTTACATAGAGAAGCAATATTTATGACAGTAATAACACAAAGGATGGGAGAGGGAATGGATCTATAC
Source organism: Avahi laniger (assembly GCA_963575035.1). Lineage (NCBI taxonomy): Eukaryota > Metazoa > Chordata > Mammalia > Primates > Indriidae > Avahi > Avahi laniger. The sequence continues at coordinate 9,090 of CAUYSK010128880.1, forward strand.
TAGAGCAAAGTTTCTTTATTTTCTGGAATTAAGTTAGTTATTAACCCAAATAACTTTGTGATAAGGTAACATGAATATTATAATTTTCTGGAGGAAACACACTCAGAAAACAAGTGAAAAAATTATATATTTCTATATCTATAATATATATTTATATATAAATGAGTATAATTTAAGATATATATCTAAATACAGACATATATAAACATATATTATGGATATATAAATTATATAGAATATATTTTAATTTTAGATATATAAATTCATATTTGTATTTATACATGATTATATATGTATCTCTATATGATTTTAGACATACAGAAAACATAGATATAAATCATAGGGAGAGAGAATTAAAATGGTAGGCTAATAATTATTTCTTATTTATTTATTATTTCAGTATATTACAGGGACATAAATGTTTAGGTTACGTATATTGGCTTTGCCCTGCCCGAGTCAGCACTTCAAGCGTGTCCATCCCCCAGACAGTACACACCACACCCATTAGCTGTGAATATAACCATTCCCTCCTCCCCTCCACCTGCCCAAAACCTGATGAGTGTTACCACTATAAGTGCACATAAGTGTTGATCAATGAATACCAATTCGATGGAGAGTACACGCAGTGCTTGTTTTTCCATTCTTGTGATACTTCACTTAATAGAATGGGTTTCAGCTCTATCCAGGATAATACAAGACATTCTAGATCATCATTGTTTTTTGTGGTTGAGTAGTACTCCATGGCATACATACACCACCTTTTATTTATCCACTCACATGTTGATGGGCACTTGGGTTGTTTACACCTCTTTGCAATTATGAATCGTGCTGCTATAAACATTTGAGTGCAGATGTCTTTTTTAGAGAATGTCTTTTTTTCTTTTGGGTAGATGTCCAGTAATGAGATTGCTGGATCAAATGGTAGTTCTACTTTTAGCTCTTTAAAATATCTTCATATTACTTTCCATAGAGGTTATACTACTTTGCAGTCCCACCAGCAGTGTATGAGTGTTCCTATTTTTCTGCATCCATGCCAACATTTATTCTTTTGGGACTTTTTGATAAAAGCCATTCTCACTGGCATTAAGTGGTATCTCATGGTGATTTTCATTTGCATTTTGCTGATGATTAGTGATGTTGAGCCTTTTTTCATGTTTTTTTGGCCATCAATCTATCTTCTTTTGAAAAGTTTCTATTCATGTCCTTTGCCCATTTTTTAATGAGATTGTTTGATTTTTTTTCTTGCTGATTTTTCTGAATTCTATATAGATTTTAGTTATCAGTGCTTTATTGGATGTGTAGCATGTGAATATTGTCTCTAATTCTGCAGGTTGTCTGCTTGCTCTCGTGATAGTTTCCTCAGCTGTGCAGACGCGTTTTAGTTTGATCAGGCCCCATTTATTTATTTTTGTTGTTGATGTGATTGCCTTTGGGATTTTTTTCATAAGTTATTTCCCTAGGCCAATGTCTATAAGAATTTTTTCTATATTTTCTTCTAGAATTTTTACCATTTCATGTCTTAGGTTTAAGTCTGTTATCCACCCTGAGTTGATTTTTGTGAGAGGTGAGAGGTGTGGGTCCTGTTTCAGTCTTCTACATGTGGCCATCTAATTTTCCCAGAAGGATTTATTGAATAAGGAGTCTTTTCCCTAGTGTATGTTTTTGTCTACTTTGTCAAAGATTAGATGGCTATATGAGGATGGTTTTATATCTGGGTTCTCAGTTCTCTTCCGTTGGCCTGTAACTCTGTTCTTGTACTAGTACCATGCTGTCTTAGTTACTATATCCTTGTAGTATAGCTTGAAGTCTGGTAAATTGATGCCTCCCAATTTGTTCTATTTTCATAAGATTTTTTCTGTATGGGATCTTCTCTGATTCCATATGAAGTGTAGAATTATTTTTTCTGTAGCTGCTGACCAATATCCTTCATAAATATAGATGCAAAAATTCTCAATAAAATCCTAGAAAACCAAATTCAGGTGCTTATCAAAAAAATAATCCATCATGACCAAGTGGGCTTCATCCCAGAGATGCAGGGATGTTTCAACATATGCAAATCTATAAATGTAATTCACCACATAAATAGAAGTAAAAACAAAATCATATGATCCTCTCAATAGATGCAGAAAAAGCATTCGACAAAATTTAGCACCTTTTTATGATAAGGATGCTTGACAAAATAGGCATAGACAGGACTTATGTCAAAATGATAAAAGCTATATGTGACAAACTCATAGCCAACATCATACTGAACGGGAAAAAATTGAAAGCATTCCCACTTAGAACTGGAACCAGACAAGGTTGCCCTCTATCACCACTTCTATTCAATGTAGTGCTGGAAGTCTTAGAGCAATCAGACAAGAGAAGGAAGTCAATGGCATCCAAATGGAGTGGAAGAGATCAAACTCTCACTCTTTGTTGATGATATAATATTATATCTAGAAAACCCCAAAGATTCTGCCATGAGACTACTGGAATTGATAAACAAATTCAACAAAGTCTCAGGTTACAAAATCAATGTACACAAATCAGTAGCTTTCCTGTATACCAACAACAATCAAACTGAAAACCAAATCAAAGACTCAATAACCCTTCACAATAACAAAAAAGAAAATAAAACTAAGGAGGTGACAGTCTTCTACAGGGAGAATTACAAAACACTGAAGAAGGGAAATAGCAAAGGACGTAAGCAGGTGGAAAGCCATACCATGCTCATGGATCAGCAGAATCTACATTGTTAAAACGTCTGTACTTCCCAAAGTGATCTATAGATTCAACTCAATCCCTATGAAAACACCAACACTAATAATTATTTAGCACAAATTTTCTCTAGTAAAGGAGAGAGGATAACAAATAGCCATTTATACTAAAAAGAAAAAAAATAGAAAATGGCAGATTTAAAGCCAATCATATCAATAATTACAGTAAATAGAAGTGGATTAAACACTCTTTCAAATGTTTGAGACTATCATATTTTTTTATCCAAAATATGTTGTCTATAGAGATACAGAGACACTTTAGATAGGACACACATAGGTTGAAAGTAAAAATATGGGAAATTATATACCTTGCAGGTAGTAACCATAAGAGAGCTTTAGTGACTATTCCAATATTAGACACAACAATTGTTAAGACAAAAATACTACCATAAATAAGTCAGGATATTTCACAATGAAAAGGTCAATTATTTATAAACTTATATAACATTTATAAACATATAAAAGTATTTAACAACAGATTCCCAAAATATGAAAGCAAAACCTGACAGGATTGAAAAGAGAAATGAATGCACAATTCAACAATAACAGTAGAAGTCTACAATACTGCATTCTTAATATTATTACTAATAGAATAACTAAGCAGGGAATCAACAGGGATATAGAAGACATCAACACACTATTAATGACCTTAATCTAACTATCCTCTATATAACAAATTCCAGCCAACAACAACAGAATATACAAAAGATGTAGAAGTCTACATATCATTTGATTGCATTAATAAGAAATGTCCAAAATTTCATGTTTAAAGACAGATCAGTGGTTGCCCGGGGCTTAAGTGAGAATAAAAGTTGATGGCAAATGAGCATGAGAGATCTTTTTCGGATGATGGAAAAAATGGATTGTGGTTATGGCTGTACAACTGTGTAAATTTTATTAAAAAATCAGTCAATTGTACACTTAAAATGAATATGTTATGTAAATTATGACTCAATAAAAATATCAAGGAAACAAAGCAAAAATGTACATAATATTTCCTCCATGTGACATTCTTAATTTTTAGGGGCAATTATTTGCATCTTCTCCTGTATCCCAGAATATTTGCACAATATTCTATCATAATGAACCAAATCTACTAATTTGTCATTTTAGAGGAACTTGGGTTTCTTCACTAGATTGAAAATATCTAAAGGTACTTATCAAAAACTTACTGGTTTCTGTCATTAGACCTATCAAAAATAACTTAAAAGCTTTTATTTTTTTCACTTTCTTAAAGAATGTCAGTATCAAGTCTGGTGTATCATAATTCTTTGGTAATAATATACTCTAATATTACTTTAGAGCTTTTTATTGAGCCCTTCTCAAACAATTGCTAGAAATACACATCACATACATTTGTAAAGTTATTTATAAAATTATGTTTGTGTCAAAATTGTGCCTAATAGAAAAGGTGCATTATATAAATCTTCATTAAGAGAGAATTAATTAAATAAAGTATGATATACCCATACAGAATGCTCTGTATATTGCAACAAAATAATAATGGGATAGAGCCTAGCAATGAAAAGGCACAAATAATATGGCTAAGTTTAAAGTTTCTTTGTTTTTTTAAAAAGTTGATATATGGTAACAAAAGAAAATGCTATATAAAGAGCACCAAATCCAAGAAGATTGCTGTTAGGAGATTGATGAAGGAACTTGAAAAAATTTGCAAATGTATTGTAAAAATTACCATTACATCCAAATTTATCAACTTAATATATTGATTTTTAAAAAAGGTTATGCTTGAACATCTTCCTTATCATAAATTGTTCTTCAGAATAGAAATTAATTTTCTCCAGAGTACCCATTAAAAGCCTGAAAACATTTAAAATAAAAGTCTAATACTCAAACATCAAATAAACAAGGCAGAAATGTCTTACAGTAATTAGTGCTAAATAGGAGAAATTGAAATTTACAAAGAAATCCAGTTCCCTGTAGAATTGATGAATAATCCCAAGGCTGAGCACACACTTTGGGCTCACTGTGCTGAAGATTACTCTAAGGACTATAAAATTTTGTTAGAATGCTGAAGAGTTTACAAAGAAATTTGGGAAAAGTGATGAAAATCTGCTATGATTGATTCCAACAAATTTTCGCAGAGAGCCAGAACAGTGGATGCTGCACACTCGGAGAAATTGACATTTGTTTGTTTTTGAAGTTTTTTCAATAAAAATTATTCTGGATAACCCATGAAGAAAGGATTGAACATTGAATGTGTTCTATAATAAAATAATTTTAATACTTTAAATTGTGACTAGTTGAAGAGACTAAAATTATGAGGGATGATCGATTTCATGTTGTATACCTCTATATTCTAAGTTTCTTATATCAAGTCTGTATTGATTTTTTAAACCTAAAAAATATAAGGGTTAAATAAAAGCTCTAACAATAATGGTACTAAATGAAAGCTACTCATAAAAATATAGAGACATTAATTCTAAGTGAATTTATGTATATGAGGGCTTAATAATCAGTTTAGAAATACAGTAGTCAACGTATTTTAGCTTCTTTCATCTATATAGTTTGTTCACATTTCTTTTGAGTTCCTCATTTTATTGTACATGTTCTTTACAACAAAGTCATTATAGTCATTATCTATCTATAATGGAAAATATCAATATCTCTGTTGGATTATTTAATGAAGTAATTCAAACTTGGACTTTTGACAGACTGTATCTCACATATATGAGGTATGAATATATTTTATTAATGCATAAAGAAAACTTATAATATTTGAAAATTGGTATTCCAAAGAAGTGAAGCATATAAATAAGGAAAACATTCTCTATAAAGAAAAAAGATGAAGCTATTTCCTTTCATTAAGGTAAAAAACAGCAAAATGTGAAAAATGAAGATTTATAACACAGCGCCAAATGCTGAAGTGGATAAATGAGTCAATTGAGACAGCAGTTTACCTAGATCACATTAAGGTTCATATCCATCAATAACATTCAATATATTTACAATAAACCATAACTCAAAGGAATGTATTCAATATGTGTGTGAAAACTAAACAAAAGAAAACCCTTGTTTCATTCAGGAATTAGAAAAAATGCAGAATAAAATTCACTCTGTCAAAATTGACGTTTGAAATGATAACCTCCAATCCTGGACTATGTCTCTTTTTGTCTCTTTTTATATTTTCTGTGTTAGTGGGATGGAACATTCCTGCTAAATTCATAAATTCAGAGAGGATAGGGTGATTTTCATGCTGACTGCATGATTTTGATTTTGTTTAATATAGATCTGTTGGAATGTTTCACATAAGTTATTTTGCAAGCAAATTTCAGGACTGTGTCTGCAATGATTCAGTCATGTTCTTAACCCCTTTCCAGGTGACTATTATTATCCATGAATATGACAGCAAATGAGTATGGGATGTAATATACACAGTAACCAAGAGAGATTTCTAAACTGTTACTGTGCCCCTTAAGGGGTGACTATTGTATAAGTATTTGTCTGTAAGAAAGAAAAAGAGAGGCAGGCAGAATCCAGCATTAAATCCCATATTTCCACTGAACTTTAAGGATCCAGATTCTATGGTGTCAAACTATTCTAGAAAAATGAGTAACATGGTACTATTTGTTGTGGTATCTTGGTGCTGAAATCCCTTAATGTGGCCACTAGTGATGCATTTCAGCAAATTCACTCTGCCATATATTCATCTATTATTTATATATTTTTATCGAGCGCCTGCTATGTGCCATATGCTATCCTAAAAACTGAGTATACAGTGGTGAAGTACACAGAGAGGGCTCCAGCCCTTGTAATAAAGTGCTATTAAGAAAAGGTAATGGTGCTATGAACTATCAAAGGGACTAACTACATAAGTAGTGGGAAATGGGAAGGAACTGTTAAGTTAGGTTGAACGTCAGTGAGGGACTATCCAAGGAAGGACATAATGTTAAAACTGGGACCTAAAGAAAAGGTAATACGTTATCTAGTAAGACATTTAATGAAGTGGGGGTGGGGAGCAGCATGCAGAGTCTCATGGGTAGAAAAGATGTTAAAGCATTTTATGAACTGGAACAATGTATGATACCTTGAACATAATGCACAAACAGGAAAATAACACAAGAGGAGGTTGGAGACGTTAGCAGGAGCTGGTCATGTGAGATGATTTTAGACCACATTTTCCTTAGTATAAGAGTCTTTGAAAGTAGTTAAGTGGGGTAGTAACATTTGATTTATATCTTAAAAAGATCACTGCTGTATAGAGAATCTGTTGGCAGGGACTAGAAAGGGAAAGTGGAGTGTTTCATTCGGGGGGGATTTGCAGATGGCATATCTCCCATCGTCATTTACATAACCCATTATCATGACGGTGCTGAAGATTGTGGAAGTAGACTTCAGAGACTTTGGTGGCATATTGACTTTTGGTAAAGATGGTTGTGAAGAGGAAGTGACCTAAGTTTCTGCCTGAGTAACAGAATGGATGGAGATTTGGAAGACTGAAGGGAAGGAAAGATTTGGCAGGTAAGATTAAGCATTCAGTTCTGGATGTGTTAAATTTGAAATTTGTGTCAGACATCCAAGTGACAAAAATCTGTTGGTTATATAAGGCTTGATCTGAGTAGATAATTTTGGTTTAGAAATAGAAATTTTGGAAGTGGTGAAATATAAATAGTAGTTAAAGCTGTGGATATGTATTGCATACCTACTTCACAAAAACTTCCCATGTTCAAGGTTCTTACAGTCATTAGGAAAAAATATAATGTTCTCACATAGTAAGTTAATTTTAGACTAAATGGAACTTATTGTAACACATTATAGATTGCTGGTTGCTTGTTAGAACTGCATCCAGTTCAAATAACACAAAGTTCTATTGTGGTTTAACAAGGTAGGAGTTTAATTGCCCCATACCACAAAAAGTTGGGGATAAGTCAATTCAACGGTTGTATTATGGCTTAATTACACCATCAGGACACGTCTTTCTAGATTTCGACTCTATCATCCCTCAAAATGTAATCAGATGGTTATTGACCTATACCTGGCATGTCTGTATTTCTTTCCATAATTACTTGGAAAGAAGTGTCACAAGGACATCCCTAGTTAAACAGATGCCTTGGATACCAAGTATGTTTAACTGGGACATAGGTAAATAGGAGTTCTACTCATAAGGTTAAAAAGCCAGAGGTGGGGGGGACTTCTATTGAGAAGATAATGGGTAATCACTAACTTTGGTATATTCTATGGTGTAATGCCATATTTGAGGCACATTATTTATTATAACTTTCTTTTAGTTCTTTCACAGTAATTCCATATTATTTCTATTTATTTGAATTTTTTCCATGGTTTCATATTATTCATTTTATAATGAATTGTAATATTCTTGAAACATAATATCTGTAAATATGTTATAGAAAGCAGTTTCTTTCTTGTAACATTCTAAAAGGAATATACCATACTATGGCAATGGTTGATATGTATTTAATACTTGTGACTTTAGTATACCTTTAAATCTAAAAAGATCTAAACTTCCACGAGTGATAAATTTACATGCATCAATTCAAAATATAATCTGAAATAATTTAAATAAATAAGATATACCTATATATTGACCTAGAAAGACATGCATATACAGGATTAAGTAAAAACATGTAAGCAACAGATAAGTAGACCAAAATAGACCTAGGTAAAAAAATATTTCTGTAAAGGGCAGGATAGTAAATGTTTTAGGCTTTGCAGCCTTATTGCTAGTTGAAACTACACAACCCTCTAATTATATCATGAAAGCAGCTATAGATTATATGTAAATGAAGGCAAATGACTGAGGGTAACTATGTTCAAATAAAGCTTTACTTATAAAAACTGAATTTTGCCTATAATTCGTGGTTTGCCAAGCCCCGATATAGAGAATGATTCAAAAAAAAAAAGAAAAAACTAATTAAATAAAAATAGAAAAGATAGATATAATTATTGGTAAAACATGTATTGAGAGAGAGAGAGAGAAAAGGAAAGACAGAAATTGGTTTTCCCTTGAAATGAACAATTAGAGGAGTACAGCAAAAAGAGGCTTGGAAGGAGAAAATTGAATTTTTCATTCCTTACTTTATATAAAATTTGAATGATGAGATGTAGTTTTTGCTTATGTTTTCATATTTTACAAATAAAAAACTCTTTAAAAAGGAAAATATGTTTTTTAAAACTCTATTTATGCCTTTACTTGAAATTAATTGGAAGCATAAAATCAACTGTTACCTGATGCTTTCATTTAGACTGTAAAATGAGATTTTCAGATTCCAAAAATTGGTAACTTATAAAATAGTTTTACGATGTACCTTTTAGTTTTTCAACAGATAGTTATTATGTTTGTAGTAAGTCTATGGCACTTGTGTAAGAATATATTACTCACATTCCAGAATAACCATAGCTTACAATTTTAGTTTAGAGAGGCGCAAAGAGAATTTATAATCAATGATAAAAATATATTAATAGACATTATAAGATCAAGAAAAAAAGAACTATGCATCTCTTCTGAGACATCAGTCCACTGGTAGTCACATGCTTTATTCACTTACCAGTATCAGAGCTCTGGTGCCCTGTGTGGCCTTGTTGCTTGACAAACTACTATCACTCTTATCTTGCCTGTGTGGACTAATTTCTCTAATCCCAAATGGATTATTCTAATCCATTTTCATCTAATATTTTAACCCTTATTTTGTGTTGTTCTTTTGCTAAATCCATTGAGAACTCACAAATTTAAATTTTTATTAGTGGCTGTTTCTTCCCCTATTATAATGGCTTTTGCTATTTAATAGCTACTATGTGCCAAACACTTTGCTAAATTCTTTGTATGCATTCCTTCATTTAATCGTCACATAACCCTGTGATGTAGGCACTCTCATTCCACTAATGTGGACAGGGAAAGTGGAGTTCATGCCCGTTAAGTAAGTTACCCAGGATCACATAGCTAGAAGGTAAGAACAAAAATTTGAAACCAGAACAGTATGACTCCAGAACACATTCTCCTTGTCTCCCATGTTTTCATCTCATGTTGACACTTTTGCAGGGAAAAAAATCACTCAATCCTAGATCGCTCAGTCTCACAAATAATGCTGTTTGACCTAATGGACCCTTAAATGCCACCCAAAAATCTTACATGACTCCAGCAATTTCCCTCTCTAAGTTCCCACAATGACTGTTGCAAGCAGGTCCTGCCCTGTCTCTTCTACCTTCTTTATCTTCGTGCTAAGACATTCTTGTCTATTTCAGAGAGAAAATAGGGACGGCCATGTGGGATTTGCTAAAATTTTCTGCTCATTCTCACCTGAATATTTTGTTGGCATCAGCATTCAATCTCACTTCTTTTCATTTTGTCTTGATAAAAGATATGTCTTTTTTCCTAACACTGATTCTTCCATTTCAATTTCAGATTCTGGCCCCTTCTACTTTTTTCTTTTTTACTTTTTGGATAGTTTTCTTTCTTTCTCCCTACTGGCTCTCATCTCTCAAGCTTGGGTTGAAATACAAGCCTTATAAAACAGGTTCTTAACCTCTTCAATCCTAGCGTAAAAAGGAATTGATAGAACATAGCAGGCTTCATTGAGGAATACCGTTCCCTGTGAAAGTCACCTGACAAAGTCAGCGTATCCTTTGCTTATCATTCAAATTCACTTATAAGGCAGTTCATTGTATTGACACATGATGTTTCGCTGAGGTACTACAGAGAAGGAAATGCAAATCCAGTATCTACATCAGAGGGAGATACTTCTTATGGAAGATTAAGACCAAATTTGTCCTCTTATTAGTTGTTGTTTTTAGTTCTCCTCTATGTTTTAATTTTTTGACTGAAGATTTATTTCCGCATTTTAAAGGATCTTTTTTGCCGTATTTTGGCATACAGCCCCTTTCAGCATTTTCCTTTACATTACCTGGCTAGTGTAATCAGATGACCTGAAAAAAATTTCCTAGTTTTGGAAGATAAATGAAGTAAGCCTATTCCTGAGCATTTCACAGATGAAACCTGGCCATGAGACTTATTGATAAAGATGGGAATACAAGTCCCTCTTTCTTTGGATTCTGGATAAATTTCTTCTCTAGAAATGGGTACTTTTCATATCATCACATTGTCAATAATTATGACTCTAGATTATCCAAAGAAGTTAACCATTTAATATTTACTTGATTTTCTTAAACATTTTGACTAATTTAACTTTATATAAATACTAAAAATATGCATAAAATATCATTTTCAATATCACAATGAGATTAATCCCATGATATGATGTTTGGTGACAAAGATTTCTGGATCATTTGTCTAGGGACTATTTGCTTATTGAATTATTACGACAAGGAAGAGATTTTATAAAATTCTGATTTAGAAGGTCATAACATTTTCCCTATAACGTCCTTTGCACCAGTTAATCATTCAATGTCCTCATCAAATTGCAATTTCCCCAAAATACCTTCAGAGACACCTCCAGCCAAAAATAGCCTTTTCCTCCACTGTCCCCACATTGCAATCACTACCCCTCTTATAATAGCTGGCCTTCTCAAAACTATTTATTTTTCCTTAGTAACCTGGATATTTGGCTTTGTGTGAAAGTCATCTCCATATCTCTCACAGTGTCTAGTACAGTGTCATATTTGTAGTAAATATTAAAAAAACCTAAGTGTTGACATTTAAAATATGTTTATTTTGAGTATGTAAGCCTAAGATTTAAGCGTTGGGAAGAAATCATTCCAGTGTGCTCTTTGAGCCCTTGCCAGTTGATAAATTCAATCACAGAGGGAAAATCCCTATTACAGGGAATGATTTTGGCAGTAGAATGAATATAGTTAAGTAGGTTACCCCTGGGTTGTATTTTGTGTGAAACCTTATGATAGAGATTTTATAGACAACTAAGTTTTTAGTTGCTTCAATAGTAAAGATGCTTTTTATTTAATGAGATTAGGTAGACCAGCTTTGCAAATAATTTACATTGTTAAGATAGACAGACAGAACCCTGCATGAGATGAAATGAAAGTGTTTAGAAATCTAATTATCAGCTGACATTGAAGTGTGTCTGATGTAGAAACATTATAAATTTAAAAAATGTAGGAGACAAAAATTCTAGGAAGAATCATGTCTGTATGGTTTCAAAGACCAGCATATGGGTGCTGCTTCTGACTTCAATTAACTTTAAGAGGTAAAATGTTTGTGAAATGACTGCTTGCCTAAAGGTTAAAGGATATGAATGTCATGATGATATGAGGGTGTCTATCTTGGATCTTGGCTAACAGATATTTGAGTGAATTATAGGCTTTAGGTATTTCCTGTTATCACAGAAGATACTGTAAAAAGAATATTGTGATTGAGACTACTACCCTTCTCCAAAAGGTATTTTCCCCTTCTTCTGTATGATAGAGTTGAATAAGGATTGGCTGTATAGGTAATGTTCCATAGCCTCCCTTCTATCCAGTTGTGGCCATACGATTACATTGTGGACAAGAGGATGTTAATAGACATTATGTATTTCACTTTCAATGCATGTTCTTAAAAGAAATGGGGATTTACTATCCTTTTTTTCTTCTTTCCTGACACTCTAGGTGTAGACTTTATAAAGAGCTGGACCAGTCATCTGGAAACAAATGTGAAGACAAGAGTTGAGGATGGTAACTTTCCTACCAGCCTAATCTCTGTATTGTTAAATTAAAATATATAAGCAATAGTATTTATTTCAAATTTAGCATATTAGACAAGTGGGGAAAGAGGAGCTAATGACAGAAAGAGCTGGAAAAAAGTATATAAAAATGAAAAAATAAAAATGGGACTCTACCTTACGACACATACGCACAGAAACAGAGAGAGTGAGCGAGAGAGAGAGGAGAGAGAGATTAAGATTTTAAATGCAGAGCTGACAGTATTAGTAAACATAAATAGAGGATGTCCAGTTACATTTGAATTTTAGAAAAATGTTTAGTTTAGAAATGCCCCAAGTAATATTTGGGACATAATTATACTAAAAAACTATTTATTGTTTATCTGAAATCAAATATAACTGGTATCCTGTATTTTATTCGGCCACACTTAATCCAAATATAACTGAGTGTCCTGCATTTTATGCAGTCACTCTACTTAAATGTCAAAAGAAAAATATTAAAACACAAGAAAATATATGATATTTTTTGATTTGGAAATATTTCTTAAACCATACACAGAAAGTTAAATCTGAATATTTTAAAGCTAAGAATTAAGCAGAAACACTTGAAATGGAAGAAATATAAGCTAGAAAGTGGGAGATTTTTCAACAGCTATAATCTACAAAGTTTTAGTGTTATAATGCTTATAAATCAATAAGGAAAAGAATAAAAATAACCAAAAGCTATAAACAGTCATTTCACTAAAGAGAAAATATGTATGGCTAATAAAAATAAGAAAAAAGGTTCAAACTCCAAAGTAATTAGAAAAATGATAATAAAGACCAAAATAAGACACTATTTTATAACTATCAATTGACAAAAATGAATTCTAAACATATTAACTCTTGGAAAGAATGTAAATAATTTTGTTTTTTTCTTAATAACTGTTGGATTTTAGCAATGTGCTGTGAGAAAAAATGATTTCTCAGTGTTTTAATTTTTTAAAATAGATTTAGTGAGCATAATTACAGTTTTGTTACATACATATATTGTGTAGTGATGAAATCTGGGCTTTTGATGTAGCCATCACTCAAATAATGCACATTTTACCCAATAGGTAATGTCTCATTCCTCGCCCCCTGCCACCCTCCCACCTTTTGGAGTCTTTGATGTACACATTGATGAGCTACTGCTTATAAATGAGAATGTAATATTTGACTTTTTGTTTCTGAGTTATTTCACTTCAGATAATGGGCTTCATTTTCATGCATAATGCTGCAAAAGACATGGTTTCATTCTTCTTTTTGGCTAAGTAGTATTCCATGGTGTGTGTGTGTGTGTGTGTGTGTGTGTATATATATATATATATATACCACATTTTCTTTATCTAATCCTCTGTTGATGGATATTTAGGTTGATTCTATGATTTTGCTGTTGTGAATAATGCTGCAATGAACATATGAGTGCTAATGTCTTTTTTATACAATGATTTCTTTTCCTTTGGTCGATAGTCAGTAATAGGATTGCTGGATCAAATGGTTCTATTTTTAGTCCTTTGACAAATCTCCACAGTGTTTTCCATAGAAGTTGTACTAATTTATATTCCCACCAACAGTGTAGAAGCATTCCCTTCTCTCTGCATTTTTGCCAACATTTGTTGCTTTTTTGACTTTTCAAAAATAGCCCTTCTGACTGGTATAAGATGGTACCTCATTGTGGTTTTAATTTGCATTTGTTTTATGATTAATGATGTTGAACATTTTTTCATGTCTAATGGCTGCTTATATATCTTCTTCTTTTTTTTTGCAGGAAGAATTTTATTTATTTTTTATTTCAGCATATATGGGGGTACAAATGTTTAGGTTATGTATATTGCCCTTGCTCCACCCCACCGCCCAAGTCAGAGCTTCAAGCGCGTCCATCCGCCGGACAGTGTGCTTCACATTCATTATGTACGTATATACCCATCCCCTCTGCCTCCCTCCCATCTTTTGAAAAATGTCCATTGGTGTTTTGTCTACTTTTTAATGGGAATATTTGTTTTTTTCTTATTGGATTGTTTTAGTTCCTTGTAGATTCTGGATATTAGTCTTTTTTCAGATACATAGTTTGCAAATATTTTTGCTTATTCTGTAGCTTGTCTGTATATTTCACTGAATTTTTTTGTTTAAGTTTATAAGTGATTTTTTTCCTGAACTAATTTTATTTTATATTTTTATTATTTCAAAATATTACAGGGGTACGTAGGTTTTTGGTTACATGGATTGCTTTTGTTATGCTTGAGTCAGGGTAAGTGTGCTCATCACTAAGATAGTGTCTATTGTACTTGTTAGGTAGGTTATCGCCCATGCCTACCTTCTTCCTCCCCCCACTTAATTTCCACCGAGTTTTTCTTCCCTCTGTGCACATGTGTGCTCATTAGTTAGTTCCGATTTAGCAGCAAGTACATGTGGTGTTGATTTTTCCATTCTTTAGACACTTCACTCAGGATAACAGTTTCCAGTTCCATCCAAATTGTTGCAAAAGGCCTTAATTCATCTTTCTTCATGGCTGAGTAGTATTCCATAGTATTCATACACGATCATATTTAAATGATTTATATGACTCTTTCTGACATAAAAGTTCTGTCTGGAAAGCATCCAGCCATTTTTAATATAATGAGGAGCAGTTACATGGTTGGATACTTCCCAGATAGACCTCATACAATAACAGTTAATTTTAATTACTTCTATTATTACTTTAAATTAAAGCGTACATTGAACTTATAACTTTATAAAGCATTTTGAAAACATAAATATCTAGAATCTTGAATGATATACTTCGAGATATGCAAATCTGAATTTATGACACACTTTCTTATAACCAATAGCTGTTCATACTTAAGGCATATGAAATTAGCTTATATATGAAAAGATTGTGAGAATCAATCATTATAGTAAGGAAGTTATACCCAGACAGCAGGATCTTCCTATAATTTTTCTCACACATTCCCAGTAAGAGGGGCCCAGAGACTGATAAAGGAATGATGTTAATAGAACCCTGAGAAGAATTTGTTTGTCCCTTCATCAGCTCTGGGAGCAAGTAGCAGTCTGATCATTCCATACTCAGGATATGTTTAACACAGATCAGGAAAATTAGGATGACACAAATAGATTTCTCTTTATTTCAATGTGATAACCTTGAATTAGATTCCCATCTTAATGCTGAACAAATTGTGAGCCAAATGATAAAACTGAAACAACACTTAACTTAGAGATAACATTTTTCTTGTTTCTAACTAAGTTTCTGAGAAGCAAAAGTTTGGCAGAATATAATTTTATGTGATCAAACACCTTTGAATATTTCGTAAAATGAACAAGTGAGAAACAAGAATAGCAGTAATTATTTTTAGACTGGTAGTATTAGTTTCTGTAATAATATCTTCTAATTAATATGCTACAGATGAATATTTAGCACAGTTATGGAAAGCAAAATGAAAATATTTGTAAACATTCAATTATTTTTTTGCATCATTCAGTTTAGAAAATTGAAAATTGAGTTACAATAAATTGTACAGTCTATTTATATTAATACTAACAAAAGTGTTTACAGAAAATTTTACCAAAATGGAATCCATAAACCACAGAAACAGAAGTTTTATTACTGGAAGGAATGTATGAGGTAATCTGATAAAAAAAAATATTCAAGGATTTCACATTAATGATATGTTCCCATGATATAAGGGAAATGGAGACTGACAGAGTTTCTATGATTTCCCAACATCAGAGAAAAATATGTATAACAGTTCTACTTCAAACTCATTTTTAAATTTACATATAAATTTAAGGAAAAAACCCAGTTGTTTATCTGTCAGCTTAATTTTTCAAATATATATGATAGTGCACATAAATTATAGCTATATCAAAATCCCATCAATAAAATAAAAATTAAACAAGTCACATGAAGGTTAGAACTCCAATGTATTACAACATTAAATTGGATTATAATTTAGCATAATTTCTTCCAGTTTATTAATTTATTTTAATTATTAGATGTCTTAGTAATTATATCCAGGAGTTGACTTGGGAAGAGGATGATTGATATATGTACTAAAATTAAAAATGAAAGTTTCTCATCAAACTGGTTAATTCTGGCTCCTTCAATATGTTGACTATCCTTATATTTTATAAATGTGTCTAAATGAATTTTAAAAAATACATTATTATTAAAAAATATTTCCTGTGTCCTTAAGGGGAAAAATCAGAAAACCTAGAGGAGCTGAGCAGAAAAAGAAAAAAAAAAACAAAAAAAAGGAGAATTTTGTCACAAAAAAATTAACTGTTTTCCTTTTCTCCATGTATAGCAAATAAAATGGCCACTAAAGATAGACAATTCCTAGAATTACTGTATGTGGCTATATTACTAAATTCTGCCTAATACCATCTAAAGCAGAAATGTTTTGCAACAGCTTTCAAAGTGTTCCTCTAGAGTGAATGCTGATAGTCAATCTCAGTCCCTCCTTAACTATCCTTTTCTTTACTCTGCTTCCTGGAACATAGATATCTGTCTACAGTTTGGTCCATGTGAATGATCCAAAGATCACCCTGGTATTATGGGTTTTTTTTATTTTATTTTTTTTAATTTCCAGAATATTATGGGAGTACAAGTGTTTGGTTACATGAATTGTTTTTGTACAGTTTGAATCAAAGTTATAAGTGTGTCCATCACCCATATGGTGTGTATTGTACCTGTTAGGTATGAATTTACCCATCCCCTTCTCCTCCCTCCCATCTGCTTGATTTCTGTTGAATTTTACTACCGTATGTGCACATGGCTGCGGATCTATAAGTTTCAATTTAGTAGTGAATGCACATGGTTTTTCTTCTTGCATTCTTGTGATACTTCACTTAAAAGCATGGTCTCCAATTCCATCCAGGTTGACACAAAAGGTATTAGTTGACTATTTCTTTATGGTTGAGTGATACTCCATGGTACATACATAGCACATTCTATTGATCCTCTCATGTATCAATGGACACATTGGTTTTTTCAACATTTTTGTGATTGAGAGTTGTGCTCCTATAAACCTTTGAGTACAATGTCTTTTTTATAAAATGTCTTTTTTCCTTGGAGTAAATACCCAGTAGTGGGATTGCTGGATCAAATGGTAGGTCGATTTTTAGTCCTTTGAGGTAACTCCATACTACTTTCTACAGAGGTTGTACTAGTTTGTAGTCCCACCAACAGCGTATAAGTGTTCCTTTCTCTCCACATCTATGCTGGCATCTGTTGTTTTCGGAATTTTTGATTAAAGCCATTCTCACTGGAATTAGGTGATAACTCATGGTTTTAATTTGTATCTCTCTGATGATTAGAGACATTGAACATTTTTTCATATGCTTATTGGCCATTAGTCTATCTTCTTTTGAACAGCTTCTATTCATGTCTTTTGCCCACTTTTTAATGGGGTTGTTTACCAATGTCATTTTTTTTAGATATAGAAAAAATAATTCTACACTTTGTATGGAACCAGAAAAGACCCTGAATAGGAAAAGCAACCTTAATCAAAAAGAACAAATCGGGAGGCATCACTTTACCAGACTTTAAGTCTTATTACAAAGCTTATAGTAACCAAAATAGCATGGTACTGGCACAAGAACAGAGACCTAAACCAATATATTAGAACAGAGAACCCAGATATAGATCCATCACTATATTGCCTTTTTTTTTTTTGAGACAGAGTCTCACTCTTTTTGCCCAGGCTAGAGTGCCATGGCATCAGCCTAGCTCACAGCAACCTCAAACTCCTGTGCTCAAGCGATCCTTCTGCCTCAGCCTCCCGAGTAGCTGGGACTACAGGCATGTGCCTCCATGCCCGGCTAATTTATATATATATATATTTTTTTTTTTTTTTTTTTTGTCCAGATAATTTCTTTCTATTTTTTAGTAGAGACGGGGTCTCACTCTTGCTCAGGCTGGTCTCGAATTCCTGACTTTGAGTGATCCATCTACCTCGGCCTCCCAGAGTGCTAGGATTACAGGCATGAGCCACCATGCCTGGCCAAAGAT
>CAUYSK010128881.1:0-151056 GCA_963575035.1 Avahi laniger
TCAAGCGATCCTCCTACCTCAGCCTCCCGAGTAGTTGGGACTACAGGCGCACGCCACCATGCCCAGCTAGTTTTTTATATCTTTTAGTAGAGATGGGGTCTCGCTCTTGCTCAGGCTGGTCTTGAACTCCTGAGCTCAAGTAATCTGCCCGCCTGGGCCTCCCAGAGTGCTAGGATTACAGGCGTGAGCCACCGCGCCTGGCCTGATAAAAACTTTTTAAAAGAGAGACAGGATATAATTAGGAATCTATATATTTAAAAAAAAAAATAAGGTGATTATCCTTCCATTTAAACTGATAAGGTGACCTTTCCTTGTGGCAGATAGAAGCCAGGCAGCCGTGCCTCCAAATTTCATTTGAACACTTCTCGCTTTAGCGATTATTCAGCAAACCAGATGATCTGTGATAAGACGGGTACAAAGAAAAGAAGAGGTGAAATGCTGTGGTTTTGATGCAATTCAGTCCTGCAGACTCACACGGGACCAGGATGGGGGAATGAGCCTTGCAGTTGTCTTACGAAACCTGACTCAGCTTAGTTTCTGTTTTGTGCAAACTTACCTTAGGAGGGAGACATTGTGCTTTTCTTCCCTTTTATCCAGTTCTCACTGTCTCTTTATTCTCCCCTATTCATAATATGGAGAGACAAATGCCTTTGGAAGAGAAGTAACAAGGCTGTAACCCCATGGAGGCGAGGTCTGTTCATCGCTTTGAACAGTGAATGATATACCTAGTACCATTAGTGGCACATAAAAGACATTAAATAAATACTGTATTGAAGGAAGGAATGACTACATTCACATTTGCTGCTTGCCACATAGAAGAAACCTAATAAATACTGTCTTTATTGAATTGCATTGTGACAAAATTGAAAAAAAGAATTTTAGAGTTTATGTCCATTTAATGTTGGCCCTCTTCAAAGTCTTTGGAAGGCCTGAACAAAGTCTTGTTCCAGTTGAACAAAATCAGCCAATGTGATGTTCGACGGGGCAAGGGAAGCCAAAATGAAGTGTAGCTTTATTTAAAACTAATAAAACAGTATATAGTTGCATGCATACCACCTTTCTTTTAAATATATCTGTGGAAGTGATTAGTTCTCTAAAAGTCCTCATGGTACAGTTCTGCAAAGAAATCAGGAGACTTTGTATTATCTTGCTTACAAAGAGTTGGAATGACAAGCACTCTTAAACAGGAGTAATTAATCATGGTGCTGGTTGTTTTGATGAGCATGCAAAAGTGACAAGTTAATAACAAATCAACAGATCATACAGGGAAGGTGGCTAAGGAGGTGCTGTGGTTTAATTTACATCTTTGGAAAGCAACAAAGATTTAATAATCTCCCTGCCTCATACATCAAATTAATACCCCTGAGGCAGAAAAGCAAAACATTTTTAACAGTTAATCTGAAAAGCAATAAAATCCTGTCTCAGGTTACAAATACATTGAGCTTCTGATGGTCTCGGTGGACTCCTAGTATGTGTGATTTATTCAGATTCCAAAGCCATTCAGGACCACGTGGGGCCTTGGCTGCAAAACTGGACAAGCTAGGAACACCGTGGGAATTGCCAATCTAATCAGAAGTTCTAGAGCAGGGGCAGCGACTGATCTTAGCTTAAATCTATCCAATAATTTACTTTCTAGGTCAACTACAAGTAATGACTAGAAGCATAAGAATTTGAGATTTAGTTCTGTTTTTAGTCGGAGTCGTAACCATCTTTCTGTGTGCGTATAATAGTACTCGCTCTTAAAAGATCGGAAACAATTTTGAAGTTTCTGCAGAAAAAGTTTATAGGATTTTAAGTGGCTAGAGAAACTGGGATACAGAAAGGGGAACTAACCCCCCATAGCACAATGAGCCATTTGTGAAACCTAAACAATTTTCAGATTTCCAGCTCTTCATTTCTTAAGCAGTGAAGCTGTAGGATGTATTGATTTTATTAATTTGCAAAACTTTGTCCTTATTAATATTGACACAGAAAATATCATCTTCCTTGTTTAAAAAACAAGCCACGATGGTCTCGGAGAAAGGGGCAGGTCAAGTTACATGTGACTGCAGAGTGTATACGTATTCACTGCTCCGATTCATCGTGAAATACTTTTATGAAGGAATTTGATTATAAAATATGATCTCCGCTCATATTTTTACTAATTCTGCTTATAATTTTAACTGGATCATTTCTGATGCTTAACACACTGCTGTAGGGAATGGAAAAAAGATCTTAAGTTGTTGATATAAAAATAGCCAATTTCCCTCCTCCTCCTACCTCTCTCCACCCCCATGGCTCTAAATCACAGCTGTAAATTAGAGCCATATTTTGTCATGTCTTCCAGGGTGCACCGACTGGCATAGAATAAACTTCAGACGATAATTAATTCATCCATTCAACTTAGCAGTAAGGAAACCCCGTCCCTGCGCCTCCCACCCCCGCCCCCCATATACCTGGTCTGCTCCTGCCTGCCTCTCTTGAAGGAGGCTAGATTCCTTTGGTCAGGGGTTCAGGTTGGAACAGGCAAGAGAACCTTAGAGGAAAATCTCCTCCTTCAGCAATTCGCTTAGCAAACATCCCCTGAGTGCTCTATGTGTCATGCACTGCTGTAGGTCCTGGGGTGCGTGGACCATAGAAGGACGGTGGCTTGAAACAACACAAGTTTATCATCTTACTGTTCTGAAGTCCAGAAATCTACATTAAGGTGTTGGCAGGGCTGTCTCTGTTCCCCTCTGGAGGCTGTAGGGGAGAATCTGTTCCCTTGTCTTTTTCAGCCTCTGGAGGCCGTCTCCACTCCTTGGCTTGGGGACCTGTCATCAGCTCACTGCCACTCTTGCTTCCTTTGTCACATCTCCTCCTACTCGGTCTGACCTCCTGCCTTCCTCTTAGAAGGACCTGTGTGATTACATGGAGCCTGCCAGGATAATTCAGGATAATCTCCCATCTCAAAAATCCTTAATTTAATCACACCCACAAAGTTCCATTTTGCTTGTAAGGTAACATTCACAGGTTCCAGGAATGAGGATGTGGATGCCTCTGGGGGCCCTTGTTCACAGATGTGGGCATTGGACTGCTCTGCCGCTCTCCAACTCAATATGACTCTTATGTAAATTTCTTAACCTTTCTACAAAATAGAATACATAATGCGTGTCTCATAGGGTTGTGTGCAGATTAAATACCTGAAAGCAATTAGCACTGTGACATGCATGACAAGTTCAACGAATGGGAAGTTCATGAATTATCGTCCTTATAATTCAGCAATAGAAGGACACAGTCTCGCCTCTCTGAGGACTGCCAAGTCTAGTGGAGAAGATGAAGTAAACAAATAACTACTCCAAAGATTTGTTTACTCCAAAGATTTGGAGTAAACAACTCCAAGTCTGTGGAAGGCAGTGTGATAAGGGATGTATTCATCTCAGGCCACAAGGGTCCCCCTTGCCTGACTTCAGTCTTTTATAGACAATCACCTAAAACATGAGTTTTGAGGAGAATCCGGTTAAAATATAAGTTGGATAAATTCATTTCTCTCTCCAAAAAGAAAAGATTTTCCATGGCATTCAGAGTCAGAGCCCACGTCCTTAAAATGGCCTATAAGGCCCTGGGTGTGCTGTTCCCCTGACCCTTGCCTTTTGTCTTTGACCTTCTCTCTCCACCTTGCTCATTGCACCCAGCCACAGTAGGCTCCTTATGACTTCACAAATATTCAAAGCATGTTCGCACCTCAAGATCTTCACCCAAGCTGTTTCCTCTGCCTGGAAATCCCTCCCACCAGAAAACCACAGGACTTACTCACCTCCTCCAAGTGTTTGTTCAAATGTCACCTTCTCATTGGGGCCGAAACCCTTTATTTAAAACTATCTCCTTCTGCATCACCCTCTCCTACTCTTGTTTTTCTCGTGCTTTATAATTTACTGATTGATCTTGCTATGGTCTGTTTCTTCCCTTTAGAAAGTACACTCCACAAAGACAGGAGTTTATTCCTGGTTGGTGTGAACTGCTGTGTCTTCAGTACCAACAACAGTGTTTGGCCCAAAGTGGCTTCTCAATTCCATGAGTGCATGAATGATTGCATGAATCTCTCTAGCATTGGTGAGTGGCTTTTGGATTAGCCTTCCATACATCAAAAGGATTAAGATCAAACTTGAACCTTGGGAGGCTGGATTAAACAATACAACATTGGCTGGCTCTAGATTTAGGATAAGAGGCTTCTGAAAATTGACCTGCTTATTACTTGTAAATATTTTTACTAGAAAAATAAAACAAAGAAGTAAACTCACAGATCTCTCAATGCCTAGAATGAGAAAAGTGACACAATTTAACCATTGTCTAAAATTTCCGATGCAAGGGAGTTAATAAAAGGATCAGATTACTCCCCTCCACCTCCTTCTCCCTACCCTAGGAAGCAGGTAGTTGTATTATCTAGAGTTTGACTTGGGGTATGCTCTTTTTTCTTACCATTTCTCTTAGGAGTCCAAAGCTGCTCAGACATTTGAGGGGAAAGAAGACAAACTTCAACACAGGAATTGAGAAAACCAAGTGTTCTGAATTTTTATCTATTTATTTATTTTTTTGGAGACCAGGTCCCGCTGTATTGCTCAGGCTGACCTTGAGCTCCTGGGTTGAAGTGATCCTCTTACCTCAGCCTCCCAAATAGCTGGGACTACATGCATGTGCCACCATACCTGGCTATTTTTTTTTTAATAAAGGAATTAAGTTAGTTTGGAAGGGATGGACTTCTCCTCTGAGTTTTTCAAGGTTTAGAAATTGATTCCATGATTGGGGCAGGAAATATAAATGATGAACTTGGAAAGTCTTGTTATGTACAAGAAGAAGGGATACTATTGACTGCCAAATGGACACAGGGACAATTGTGAGAACCAAAAAGAATAATCACTGCGATTAACTGAAGCATAGCAACTATAAAACTGACTTCATGCTAATACTTTAAACAATTACCATTGGAAATTTCTGTGGCACCAACTCATTACTCTGAAAATCAGTAAGGGTTCAGAATCAAGATGTTATTCTGCTTTTCTGGGGAAAATAGCTGATAAGTAGAGTTATTTTCATTGCATTTTTTTTCCTTGTTTTGAAACAATCTCAAACTTACTGAAAATGTCAGAGTGCAAGAAACTACTTCTTTTTCCCCCTGAGCCATTTAGCAACTTGATGCCTCATCATTCCTGAATACTTTAGTGTGTATTTCCTACAAATAAGGACTCTCTCTTAGACAACCACAGTACAGTCAACAAAATTAGGAAATTTAACATTGATGAGCCAATTGTCCTAATAACGTTTTTTTAATAGCAAAAGAATCCTGTTTGGAATCACGTGTTGCATTTAGTTGTTAAGTTGATTTAGTCCTTTTCATTTTGCAACACTTCTTCAATCTCTGACTTTCGTGACCTTGACGCTTTTGATGATTACAGGTCAGTTATTTTGTAAAGTGTCCTTCAATTTGGATTTGTTTGATGTTGCCTTGTGATCAGATTCAGGTCATGCATTTTTAGAAGGGATATCAGAGGATTGAGGCTGTGTTCTTCTTTCCCCATCTTACTGTCAAGTGGGATATTATGTTGATGTGTCCTATTGTCAATGACGTCCTCTCTGAGCACTTGATTAAGGTGGTGTCTGTCAGACTTCTTCACTGTGCACTTACTCTTTTCTCTTTGTAATTAACAAGTATTTTTTGAGGAGGTACTTTGAAAATATTTAAATATCTGGTTCCTCATCAAACATCCTTTTATTCATTAATTTACATCAGTCGAACTCAAGGATTCTCATTCAGTGAGTTATATATAATTTGTTACTACCATTATTTATTTTGATGTTCAAATTCTCCGATTAGAAATGTGGGTACCCCATCAATCTGGTTTCAGTGTCTGTTTGGCATACCCCATCTTTCTTTGGGCACATCCTTGCCTTCTTGCTCAATATGCTCCAAGTACTTCTGGTACTTTCTTTGCCTCAACCCTTGAATCAGCCATTTCTCCAAGGCCCCTGGTCCCTCTTGGTGAAGAATAGTGTTTAGAAACCAAGGTCAGGTGTTATTGCCATGGGTGTGTCGCTGCTCCCAGCCCCCTTATGCTCCAAGTGGATAGAGCTAGAAAAAAATACATGTGTGTGTGTGCGTGTGCGTGTGTATGTTGCAGTGTGTGGACCTTGTTTGTACTCTGGTTCAAATGAACCAATTATAAAAAGATACTTTCAGACAATTGGGGAAATTTTATATGAACTGAGATGATATCAAGGAATTGTTCATTTTGTTACATGTGATAAAGATATTATCATTATGTTTTAAAAAAAATCCTTATCCAAGAAAGGCAACTGACATACTTACAAGTGAACTCTACCTTCAAGGAGAGTTAAGTGAGATATAGGTTGAATAAAGGTGGAAAGGACTATGTAATTTACTATTTCATATATAGATACATACACATACATTTTTCATATATATACACATTTATATGTATGATTTGCAATTACTCTTGAGCTTGGTATATATATATCTGCAATCTCACCTCTCTAAATGCAATATTTAGAGCTCATTTAACCCCAGAGCTCCCTGTTAAACTTGTATCACAAGACCCAGAAAGGTTTTGACCCTGTCTGGAGTAGAAGACTTTTCTTCTGACCTTTCGTTTGGTACATGGTAATATCTCTTGTCCCAAAGATAGAACAGATGATTTGGGATGTCATAATGTATTCTTGTCTTTGGCTCAGTTTATGTGACATTAAAAGGTTACTTAGGACCAAATGCAAAACCTATCCTTCATAACCTTGTCTGTGAACTGTTGCGGTATGAGCGGACAGGTCGATCTAGACATAGGACTTCTGTCCCTCACTGGGCAGGGGAGCTGGCCTCCAGCCTGTACAGCTGTTCCCTGCAGGAGCGGCCAGAGTTCAGTGGCACCCATTAACATCATAAGCAGCTGTGCCAGCAGGCAATTTAGGGCAAAATAACCCATCAATTAATCTCTTTGTTGTTGGACCTTTCAGACGTTGGTTTGTGTGCCTTGGTTAAGGTTGTAAAAGGGTTGGGAAGTGGTGTGACTCTAGATGGGTCCAGGCTTCTCTTTGCTTTGTGGTTGACCTGCCCACTCTACCAGTGACCCGTGGGAAGCCCCAGAGCCCAGAGAAGAATGACTTGTCAGGAAGTGGCAAGACAAATAGTCTGGGGGTTATGCACTGCTCCCTCAGCCCTGACAGTGACTTTGTCTCCCACCCTAGGAAGTCTATCAGAATGCCAGCGAGGAGAGGGTGAACCTCGGCTTCTCTTTAGTTATTAAAAAAAGTAAATTATTTGAAAACTTCAATACATGGAAAAATTCTAACTAGTGTCAGAATATCATGGTTCAGAGCTGCTGTTCTAATGGCATACTTTTAATAAAGAAAAGAAATGAAAAGCACCGTCTGTACGCTTCTGCAGAATTGTCCAGAGGCCTGACTCTTGCCAAAGCTGAAAAATCCCTTGGAAATCTTCAGCTTCGCACTTAATTACCACCTCCTCTGGCTGTCTCTCTTTCACTGGTTTGCTATCCTCCCCTGTGGTTCCCTTCTTGTTGCTAAACACACTTTCTCTTGCAGACACCATCTGCTTTCAGAATACATTCGCATTTGCTTTTTCCTTTCCAAAGTAGCCCTACTCTGGGGCCTGTGATTTCCGCTTTCTGGACTGCTGCTTCTGTTGCCACGTGGGTTAGTGGGAAGCACACATGTGGCTTCCAGAATTGAAATATAGCTGGGGACACAACAGAGCCTTTCTTTTCCTGGGCCGGAAGGATGCATTATGTTCTTGTACACCCACTAACTTAAGAACCTCAGGGCTCTGGGTTTGGTTTGTGATATGTCTTTAAAATATCTTTTGTGTATTTGTATAAAACCTCAAAGAATTCCAAAGTGTCAAAGGAGAAAGTGAAAGGCATTTTCCGCAATGCCATTCCTGTCCCTCAGAGGTAAATGAACTCAGCCACACACACGAGCCTCCTGACTACTGTCAGCAGCGTCGTGTATGGCCTCCGGTCTTTTCTGTATGCACATATCAAAACGTGTAATATGAACATACAGAAATTGAAAACAGAAATTGGACCATATTATATACACTGTCTGCAACTTGCTTATTATTACTTTAAATAAATATCCTGGGCATCTTTTTATGTCAGCACACATAAATTTAATCATTATATTTAACAACTGGTATTCCACAGTTTGAATACAGCATGGCTTACTTACCCAATCCTTTACTGATGTATATTGTTTCCAATTTCTTGTTGTTATTGCCAATGACTAACACATTTATCTTTATAAATGTGCAACTGTAGCTGTACAAGAGTTGGAACTGCTGCATTGAAGAATATGGTGCATGCATTTTAAATATTGATAGATACTCTTCTAAACTTTGTATCTAATCACTAATATGGTATTTTTTCACTGAAATTATCAGAGATTATAATGGGATAAATGATAACGATGTGTCAAGTGTAAAGTATTTTACAAAGCATTTTTAGTCAACTTCTTTAACAGTCACAGACATTCTGTAAGAAAGTGTTATGGACTGAATGTTTGTGTTCCACCCAAGTTCATGTGCTGAGGTCCTCAGCCCCAATATGATGGTATTAGGAGGTGGGACCTTTGGGAGGTGACTGGGTTATGAGGGTGAGATGCTCACGAATGGAATTAATGCCCTTATAAGAGAGACCCTAGAAAGCTCCCTTGTCCCTTTGGCCGTATGAGGACCCAGCAAGAAGATGGACATCTATGAACCAGGAAGTAGGCTTCCACCAGACACCAAATCTGCTGGAGCCTTGGTTTAGGACTTCGCAGCCTCTAGACTATGAGAAATACATGCTTGTTGTTTAAACCACCCAGGCCATGATATTTTGTTGCAACAGCCCAAATGAGTAACCAAAGATAGACAGATAATGTTATCTCCAATTTATAGGTAAAGAAACTGAAGCTCACTGAGATTAAGTGATTTGCCCAAAGCAACACAGTTACTCTGTTACTAACTGTGGTAAATCTAAGCCTCAGTCCATCTTCTGTCTCCAAACCTGAAATTGTTTGTCCTACGGCCGCTGCCTCCTCACGAAGGAGCACCAAGCCTTCGGCTGTGATGGATCGATTGAACATAGGTGGGGAGGGGGAGTAGGAGGGAATACTGGCCAGCCAACTTCATCCTAGAGTTGCACACCCATGGCCACACAGACATCTCTCTCCCTGCTGTCACGTCCTTGGTGATCTCATCTTGTCACAGCTTTAAATAGCATCTACATGTCAGTGACACCCAAATTTATACTTCCAGCCTAGAACTCTCTCTTTAGCATATCCTGTCCTGAACTCTCTTGATCTTTCTCCCTATACCTGCTTCACCTACAGCCTTAGCCATCTCGGTTGGTTTCTACCTCATCATTTTAGTTCTTCAGGCCCCCATGTTCGATTCTCCTCTCTCATACCCCTCATTCACAGGGAACGTGACCAAGGCCACATGCTAGTTCCTGTCCAGGGTGGAATTAAAATCTAGGCATGTCTTGGTGTAAAACATCCTAGATTATACTGCCTATTCTAAGCCCCTTAGCCTGAAAATATAATTCTGACCTGACCCCTAAAATGTGTCTTCCAATTTAGAAGTCCATAGACTGAGTGGATGTTTAGAGATGAGATCACAGTGTTAATAAACTTATTTCACCCAATTTCTAAGACTATAAAAATTAAAAGTCTAGATTCAAATTATTGAAAACATAATATAATTTTAGCTGAAATCGGTGGCTCCAGACTCATGGAAACACGCAAGCCTTCCCTGCTTCAGTTCTTCCAAGCTGCATGCAAACTGGGGGATTGGAAGGCAATGGGGGCATGTCTGGGGGTATCCTCTTGCTCTCTGCTGCTCACTCTTTCCCTCTCAGAAGACCAGCATCAGATGGAATGTCTTCCTGCAGAAAGGCCGCTGAGTTCAGGGGCTTCGACAGGAGCTGGCAAAGAGGTGCTTCTTCCCCGGTGCACAAAACTCTCAAGTAAACTGTGGTGGAAACTGAAATTCTCCATCGGGAGGGGGATTTCACTTGTCAGGATGCACTTAGCATTTTGGCACATACTTTTGGTATTTGCATGTCTGTATATGTGTTGATGTGTAGGAAGTTGTCACATTCAGAATCCAAAAGTTAAACAGTATATGTGCTACTTTAATTATAGTTCAGTTGTCAACTGGGCCTCCCTGGTCCTAGGAAATTTACGTAAACAAAACTCAAACCCTCAATTGTACAGCCCGGCTAGGGTTTGCCTGGAACAGAGAGGCTTCCTGAGATGAAAGACTTTCAAGACTAAGATTGAAAAAGTGCTGGACAAGCTGTGACAAGTTGGGTCACCCTAACTTCCTTTTCTGAGTCTCGGGCCTCCACCACAATTTATGCTAATTCCAAAAACTGAAGTTTTTTCCTGTTGCCTCCTTTGTGGCTTCTATATTCTGGCTTTCTTAATTCTACTCCTGGAGAACTTGCATGCAAAGCTTAGTTCCTTCACGATTTCTGCAAAGGATTCACTCTCGCGATGCATTTAGTGTAGTAAATAGTTTCCCTGCACCCTTCTTTTTCTTTCTCCTCCCTTCAATCTCTGTTATAATCGGCAGATTTTTTCTTTTGTCCTATCCAGTGTATTTCTGCCCCTCAAGGTCCCTGGTGGCAAAGGTCTTACATTTTATTATATTTCACGTGGGTATACCAAGAAACTTTCCCAACAAAAGCAGGGCTCATCTAAAAGGAATTCTTAACCCAGTGACTTAGGGATAAAATTATGTCTATTACATTACATAATGAGGACTATTTTATGTAAACATGGATAAAAGCTTTTGACTTGGACTAGGAATTATTAAGCTGCCTCCTTTCCTCTCTTTCCCAAGACTCGGTAAGACGTAGTTCCGCCCCTAATTATACAATTCCCATTTTTTTCTTTTCTTCCGGAGCTCACTTTTTTTTTTCACTTTAAGGGCTTAACAGAGGGAAGCGCTTAAGTGTCTTCTTGTTTTGGGGACATGATGGAATTTTCCTCAGAGCTCTGTGGCTTGATGCATTAACAAACCCCTCAGGATACTGGCTCTGCAAGGGAAATTGTGTGTACATCTTAAAAATCAAGTGATGCATCTTTCGTAACGAAAGGCATTAAAGATTCAAGTCAGACTTGGACCAGAGGCCGTAATAATGAGAAAGTTGTCAAAGCCATTTATCAGGAAGAAGCTAGAAGGAATGGGGTCAGATAGATGAGATTCCGGGGGAATCTAGAGCCTCCAGGAAAGGATCCTTTCTGTTTTGTTTCTCTTAGAAGTGACACATCTGAGCAGAGGTGGGACCCTGTTTGGTCCCCATAATGCAGTTCCTATAAATACAGCATGTCTGGACTCTGGTAGAGGTGAGGAGTGTTAATTCCAGGGAAGTTAGCCAGGAGAAGAGGGGGACATGGGAAAGGCATACATGGATGATAAAAGGTAGGCCAAGAGAGTTTAACATTTTAAAAGCTTCCAGAAGTTTCTGCCCATGTCCCTACTTAAAAAAGATGTGTTTCAGTGACTAGAGAACAGTAATAATAATGATAATGGCTAATGTTTCTTGAATGCTTACTATATACCAGACACTATGTTTAGTACACACTTGAAAAGGTTTTCAACTCTATTAGTCACCAGGGAAATGCAGATTGATACTCCAAGTGACAGTGCTACAAACCCACGAGAATGGCTCAAATGAAAATACCAAGTGTTTGTGAGGATGTGGACAACTGAATTCTTATACACTGCTATTAGGGATTTAAATGGGAGCAACACTTTGCAAAACTTTTGGCAGTATCTACTAAAGCTGATACTTCTGGCCCAGAAATGCCATCTGACCCCAAAATCGTAAGCATGTGTTCACCAAAAAATAAGTACAAGTGTTCTCATAGCAGTACTATTTGTAATAGCCCCAAACTGGAAACAACCCAAATCTCCATCAACAGAATGGATAAATAAATCACAGTATATTCATAACATGGCTTATTATATAGCAATGGGAATGAATGAACTCAAACTACTTGCAGCACTGTGGATGAACCTCATTTACTTCTCACAGTAACCCTATGAGTTAGTTCCTGGTATCACTCCCATTTTACAGATGAGGAAACTGAGCACAAAGAGGATAAATTATTTGTGTAAGAACACAAAACTAGGAAGTTCAGTTGCTGGGATTCGAACCCTGGCAGTTGAGTTCCAACCCTTAACCACTGTATGCCACCATTCCCCACCCCAGCCTTTAGTCATACAAGCTCCGGGCATTTGGGGTGTATGCTGCTTTGGTGTGACACACCCAGAGGTGCAAGCTGGACCTGGTTCTGGCCTGCACTGCAAAAGGCATCTACCAGCTGACTTTGTTTACCACGTGCTAGGTGCTGTACCTTAACATTACCTAAAGTGTGATGTTTAACCCTCACAGCAGCCCTTTGCCATGGGTACTATCGTTATGCCCATTTTTATAAATGGAGAAACAGATGCAGAGAGGTAAAGCAAGTGGCCCAACATACAACTACTAGTGTGTGATGGAGCCAGGATTCAAAGCCAAGTCTGTGTGCGCCAGAGTCTGTGTTCCTCACCATCCCACCACATGCCTCTTCCCAGCGCCCACCAGGGCAGCACAACATGGCAGCAAAGCCACGGGGCCTAAGTGCTATTACAACAGGAACCATCGCTCCTGGTCACAGAGCGTGAGTTCCTTGCACTATGTCCATTGACAACAACAATGTAAATTTGAGACCAAACTCCTGGAGTTTCGTGTGGCCAGCTGGCTTTTGGGAAAATTCTCTGTTGTAGATTGTCTTCAGCATTTTTAAGGGAAGAGGAAGCCTGCAATGTGCATGGCCTTGTCCACATCTACCTGGAAACAAAAAAAAAGGTTATTCATCAGTAATCTCTGCAGCTTCTCAGCTTCCGTGTTGGAAGCTGTGCAAAGTGCTCCCACGCAGACTCTGAGCATGGCCCCCTTCTGACAGCCAGAGCGGAGAGGATTGCACTGGGGAGAAAGAGCTACCTAGCAGATGGTGCATGTGCTCTGAAACAGGCATGAGACTGGACCTCAGGGCTCTCGAATGGGAGGAAACCTGGGCACTGCCAACCTCTGGCTTCTGTTGCTCAAGAAACAGATGCTAGACCTTCCTGCATTACCAAAAGCAGAGGCCTTCGGGGACTCAAGTTTCTTTGGCTTCAATGTATTGATGGAGGAATGAAATGGTAGGAGAGTCAGGGCATGTTTTTACATTCCCACATGATTGTAGAGTTCCATCATCTCCAGCTGCGTCATTACAATAACCTTCTACCTGGTCCTTCTAACTCCAGCCTTTCTCCTCCTTAATCTACCTTTCTCCGAGCTCCTAGGTGGTCACTCTCTCACCGCCTTACTAGGTAGAGTTCATCGTTCCCTCCTCAGCACTCCCTAAACCCTTTTTTTCTTGTTAACACATAACATCCTGGCTCTAACCATGCACTGTAATGAGTTGCCTTCCTGTCTCTTGAGTAGACCGTGAGCTCCTTATGGGCAAGGGCTGTGCCATGTTCATCCTCACATCCCTCGTGTCTAACAGTCCCCAGCTGATCAAGGTGGGGAGTAAATGTCTGTTGGATGACATCCAAAAGCACAGAGTTTTGAGGGATGAGATCATAGTGCCTTTGTACCCCCAACCCAGCCATTGAAAAAAAACCTGCTCTTCTGAGACTGGCTGTCCCCTCTGTTGTCACACGACTATCTCACCCCTATATGCCCCTTCTGGCCATGTCAGCATCAGTACTAGAAGATCTAGGCAACGAATCACTTTGCTCCATCTCAGCTTTCTCGTTCCGGTAGGTGGTGGAAAGGTGGTAGAGTCATCAGTGATGTGGTCCCATACAGAATGGGGTCGTGGATGGGGAATGAGAGCTTATTTGTTCTGTGTCCCCAGCTGCCATGATGGGTTAGCAGATATCAAAAGGTTTGACAAGCAAACTTTTTAAAAATAGTGTTTATTTTTTAGAGTAGTTTTGGGTTGATAGAACAATTGAGCAGGTGGTACAGAGAATTCCCCTGGGTTCTCCCACCCCCACCTTCTACTGTTTCTCCTGTTACTAACATCCTCCATTACTGTGGTACATTTGTTACAATGAATGAACCAATAGTGATGCATTATTATTCAAAAAAGTTTATGATTGATTCAAATTTCCTCAGTTTTTACCTAACATCTGACCTTTTCTGTTCCAGGAGCCCATGGCACGTTTAGTCATCATGTCTCCCTGGGCTTCTCTCTGCTGTGACAGTTTCCCAGAATTTCTTTGTTCACTTTGACAGTTTTGAGAAGTGTTGGTCAAGTATATCATAGGATGCCCTCTGCTGGAATTTGTCTGATGCTTTTCTCATGATTAGACTGAAGGTATGGGTTTCGGGTGGGGGAAGATCGCAGAGGTAAAGTGCCATTTTCACCGCATCATATCAAGGGAATAAGCAAACTTTTAAAATGTGAGAATATAATCATTGTTCTCCCTTCCTGGAATCTGTGTTCCCTCTTGGTTTTCCTATCTCCATTAATGGCATCATCACGCACTATCACGAAGGCTGGAAATTGCGTTTGCTCTTTCTTCATGCCCCACTCAAATAGTCACCAATTTCTCAGATGCTATTTAGCTTTTGCATTTCCTCCTGCTCTCATCCGCACTGCCACTGGTTAACCCTGTAGTATTGTTTCCGTAAACTAGTGCCATAGTCCCCAACTGGTCTCCCTAATTTCACTCCCTACCTCTCCATTTTATTCTTAATACTATTGGTTAACTGTTGGTTTAACATCAACTCTGTCTTCAGAAATCTTAGAAGGGTTCACTGGCACATACACAATAATGTTCAAATTTCTTAGTGTGGAATTTAAGGCTCTTCTGGTGCTAGCTCCAAATGACACCATTCACCACGGTACGAATGGTCAGTTCCCTTACTCAATCTTTCATGGTTTATAGGCATTTATTTACCTCAAAAAGAAACTGGTATTTTCTTAAAGAAGATTTTTTTCTCCAGAAGAGTTGAAGGAACTGTGTATATGTGTGTGGGGGTGATCATACATGCACATGCATGTGTGTGGCATGCAGACTTCATTGGGGATGTATGGCTCTCTCCAGGTCACGGCTTGAGTGGGGAAAAGAGCTCGCCGTGGCCTAAAGTCCGGTGAGCAGACCCTGTGCATTGGCTGTGTGGCTTGTATCAGGTTAGAAAAGATGAGAGGAGGAAGGCCAGGAGAAAATGTCCTTGCCCAGAAGTGTGTGGTGTTCAACAAGACCTCTCCTCGTTTTTCTTTTTAGTAGCTTGAAACAAGAGCACCTTACGTCCCACTGTTCCTGTGGGTCAGGATTCCTGGCACTGCTTAGGTGTCTCCTCTCGCTGATGGCTGCTCGCAAACCTTCCCATCAAGGTGTGGCTTCTCTGTTCACTGTTGCACTTTGATCACAAACACTTTTGAAAATTCACCTGCTAAACCTCAGCTTCTTCAAACTTGAATAGCGTGGGCAGTCTCTGTCACACTCTGGGACTGACATTTCAGTGCAAATTGAATTCCTTCTTTCATGGGCCAGCCGGTTGTCTGTGTCACAGGATGGAAAAAAAAGTTCACTGTGCTCGATTGTATAATATGGCTGTCCTAAATTTTAATGAACAAAATTAATTGCCTTTCAAATTCCATCTGCCGCTTGTTCATGTAAGTCCACAGTCCTCGTTATGAAAGTTTAAAAGTGCCTGAGGAATTTGTGAAATTCTCGTAGGCAGCCTGCCGTGGAATGCAGGACCCCTTTTGTCATAGGCTGCTCAACGCCAGTCGGAGAGAAGGGCTGACCGAGGTGGGGAGAGCCAGAAACCATAGGTCTGGGAGGGCTCACAGGCGAGAGTTTAGATAAGTCACTGGATTAATTAACCAGGAAGATTAATGTTATCTTTGCATATTTATGAACATCGAGCCGTTAGCAGCTCAATGAAGCTTGGCGATGGGAAAAGGCAGAGACTGTGCAGAAATAGTCACCACTGATTTGGAAGCCATTTCATTTCCTGAGCTGCTAAATAACAAAACTATTTTCCGAGAGAGCAACAAGAACTGTTGTTCAGGGATGGGAAACTTCTACAGATCATCTGATAAAAGCAGCAGCTACAAGCAAACCACTGATGTTGCCACACTCTTTGAGAGTCTCATTTATCCGTGACATAGAATGTTTCAATCTTACATGGCTCTTGGTACTTCTGGCAGTTAGAGGTGCCTGCAGCTTAAGTAAAGACAGTTTATGAAGGGCTTAGTGGCAAGGTGCAGATGTTGATAAACCAAGACAGTTGCTCAGGAGTAGGAAGAACACAGACAAAACACATCATGCAATTCCACTTTATCCACGTGGGTTTAGGTTTATGTCCTCATCTTCACCTTGGTGTCAAGAAACATGCATGCATGTGGGCACATGTGCACACACATACCCACATGTACGCATACACACACTGCAGTATCCACCCACGTATGTGTCAGTGACCATGTTCCTCCACCTAGGCTTCCAGTTTTGCTCCGATTAATGGAACAGCTAAGAATATTGTGAAATGTTTTTTTTGGGTATATTGTCCATGCCAGGACTACCTTTACAAGTGCAGGTGGACACTATTTGACTTAATAAACAGTCTACAATGTTGCTCTTTCTCTATTTTAATTTTCATTTCTCCTTTTTGTTCTATTCCCATAGAATGAAGTTGTTTTTCTTTTTTCTTTTTTTTTGAGACAGAGTCTCACTCTATTGCCCGGGCTAGAGTGCCATGGTGTCATCCTAGCTCACAGCAACCTCAAATTCCTGGGCTCAAGCGATTCTTCTGCCTCAGCTTCCCGAGTAGCTGGGACTACAGGCATGTGTCACCATGCCCGGCTAATTTTTTCTATATATTTTTAGTTGTCCAATTAATTTCTTTCTATTTTTAGTAGAGACAAGATC
Source organism: Avahi laniger (assembly GCA_963575035.1). Lineage (NCBI taxonomy): Eukaryota > Metazoa > Chordata > Mammalia > Primates > Indriidae > Avahi > Avahi laniger. The sequence continues at coordinate 16,955 of CAUYSK010128881.1, forward strand.
TCGCTCTTGCTCAGGCTGATCTCGAACTCCTGAACTCAAACAATCCGCCCGCCTTGGCCTCCCAGAGTGCTAGGATTACAGGTGTGAGCCACTGCGCCCGGCCAAGTTGTTTTTCTTAAATCCTTACATACTTTTAGATTTTGCTTGTTGTTCATTCCCCACCAAAAGTCAGTCCTTCAGTTTTCAAAGTCATAATCATCTCTAGAGGGTCAGCAACTAGGACCAAATTGGATCAGGGTCATTGTGGGCTGCCATTAACCCCTCTGATGTGTCCATCTGCTTTTCTAATGAGGTCAGGGGACCTAAGGGCTCTGCAAAGCCTCGGGGTTGGTCTAGTGGGAAGGCGAGGGTAATGGGGTGCTTTTGAGCTTGACTTTGTTTCCTCCTAATATCCAGCCCCGTCAGCTTTAAGGCTCTGTGTCTGCCTCAGTTTCTGGCCCCTTCCTCTTAAAGACTTGGCTCTTTCTAAACAGTTGTCGCCACATCCAGAAGATGAATCCGTGGACAGCCGTGCACCAATCCAAGTCGGCACAGGGCTAGATTCCAGGTGAGAACTTCACAGTTTACAAAGTACTTTTGTGCCCATGACCTCCCTTGAGCTCACAAAATTTTTGGAATGGGAAAGGCAGGTATTGTTAGACCTATTTTATAGACATCATAGCTGATGCTCAGAGAGGACAAGTGACTTGTCCAGAATGACTTGGGTAGTAAGTAGCAGAGCAGGGCTTGAAGGTCTAGGCTTCTTTCCATTACATCATGGCTTCTGGGGCAGGGCCTGTCTCTCATCACTTTTTGTATTCTCAGTGCCTCTTCTGACACCTGGGACTCAGAAATATTCAAATAACACTGGTCGGAAGAATGAATGAGTGAATGAATGAATGAATGAGATGTCTGACAGCCCAGGGCTTCTGCATTATGGTGCCTATGAAAACCTTAAACCTATCAAAATGTGACTTTGTAAACTGTAAAGCACCACAGAAAGGGAATTATGTTTTATGATTCTTCCTCCTTTTCCTCCAGGCTGGAGGGAGGCCAGGACCCGGCTTATGCAGGACGGTGCCCTCCCCACGCAGGGCCATCTTTGCCCCATCAGGCAAGTTTGGTCCCTTTAACTCAATTGTGGGGATTGGCTCAGAAAACGAATCTTCCTCTTGAGTGCTCTATTTATCTTTTCATCTCAGATCTTGATGACTCTCTCCCTAGTGACTTTTCTTGACTATGTTTTTTATTTTTTTCTGTTAATGAGGGAAGGCCACAATTCTTGGGACTTGCATTAAGTTCCACTTAACAGACAGACCTGGTGCTCGGCAGCAGCTGGGACAGGGCCGTGTTCTGTAAGTCATACGCAGCTCTGCTATTAATCAGACTGAAAGAGTCCTCTTGTGGCCTCGAGGACTTCCTGGACATGAGTGTTATTTGAGGATGTGAAAACATGGAGGAGGCTGGACCTGTGGACTGGAGTTTCCACTCTGAGCTCCCTTGCTAACTAATGCCAGGCTTGGCCAAGGCCTTGACCTTCACCTTCTCCACATTTAAACTGGAACTCTGCTCACTTGTTCTGCGTTCCTTCTCAAGGGAGTTATAAGGATGACTTAATTTGTAATGAAAGCTACGAATAGGATGGAAATAGGATGAATTATTTGAGAGCAGTGACCATGTTGCCATTACAGAGACTGTACCTCTTTGCGTTTAGTCTAGCTGGAAAATGCACAGCGGAGGATTTTCCTCTCTGTCCCTACACGGGTGTCTGACATAGATGCTACAGACTGCAATGCCCAGGTATCTGATAGATGCGCGCTTACGAGAACAAGCGGATGTGTTCTTATGTATTCTTCTCCATTTCTGCAAGAGGATATTGTAATCATCAGAGCAAATTTTTATATGGATTCAAATCGAACCTTTCCTCCTTCTCTTCTAGGTCATCTGGTCTGGGCGTTTCATGAATCCGTCCTCATTTTGCCAGAAAGAGAAAAGAGAATCTGAGATTTGTCACACCCCCTTCCCTCTAAGCTCAAAGGTGTAGCCCACAGTCATTTCCTCTTTTATGCAGTTCTCAGTTTTGTTGCTGTCTGATCTTTCATTCCCAAGTCTCTCAGATTAAATTTTATCTCAGAGATTGTCATCTTCACCTGTGTAAACCCTGACGAGCTACTTACTGAGATGTTGCATCTGCCCCCTGCCCTCAATCTGGAAGCCTTGCCCCCCTTTTCCTCTGCTCTCGGGAGCTCTAGCTTGTTCACAGTTGCACCCCGGTGCCTGGCATGGAGCAAGCACTACTGAATAGCTGCTGAGTATGCTAAATAAAGAAACGAAGGGGCCAAGGGCGTTCAGTGGCCTCACAGTTGTTGGCATGGTCTGCTCTAGGGCAAAGATTAAATACGATATTTGATGAATCAATCAGAAAATTGTAAGTGAATCAAAATTTTACTGATCCTTCAATGGCCACTTCAAGTTCAACCTACCTTGAAGCCTTCCTGGCAATTCTAGCCAATCAGATCTTTTCCTTCTTAACCAACCTTGGGTTTATTCAATGATTTTTATAGGTTACCATAGAACACTGCATTTATTCTTCAATGTATTTTCTGTTAATGTTTGCACATCTGTGTGCCTCACCTCCCCTTGACGTAAACTCCATCCAGGGGCTAATTCAGATTTTGTAGGGTTCGAAGCTTATACAATTCTGGGGAAAGAAATGATAGTGCATCTGTAATTATACTACCTTACCAAGTATTTCCCTAACAGGAGTCAACGTCGCATTTGCCTGGGGGGTGGCAAGAACCAAATCCTCTTGCTGCAATTATCCACCCCTGATGACTGATTAGAAGAATTTTTCATAGACTTGCTTCTGGCTCCACCCCCTTGGAACTTTAAGTCTTCTCTGCCGCATGCTTCTAGTCCCAGAGCTGTATGACACTTTCACAGCACTAATCAATGCCTGATCCTGGGTGTTCGTGTCTGCTGCCCTTTAAATTTTGTCTCATGGCTATCAGACATGGGTATCAGACAGAGCAAGTGTCTGGTGTCTCCTTTTGACAAGCGTTTCTCTGTGGCTCTTCTCTTGACAGTTAATCACTAGCAGTATGGTCTTGTTGGCAGTCCCTGGATTTGCATTTTTAGCAAGTTCAAAACAGAATGCAATCTGCTTTTAAATTTTCTTCCCAACCCAGACATAATCCATATGAGCTAATCCGTGGGACATAAAATAAGATATATATTTCCCTTGCAGGCAAGACAGTGAGTAATTAAACATGATCCCCCACAGCTTTTTTTCCTAGGCTCTTGTAAGAACTTTATAATTAGTCTTTTCATAGTTGACGTGAGTCTGATGTTCTAGCAGAAGTCCAGTTCTACAAATTAAATCACTATAAACCATTGATAGCAGAGGGGCGGGTGTAAAAGATAAAGTACTGAAAGGAACTCGATGGTGTTGGGGAAAGCTGGAGGTTGTGTCATCTTGGCTAAGACCTTAGATGCAAGGCAGATAGAGCTGAGTCCTGCCACATACTACTTTTGCTTTCTGAGCCTCAGTTCCTCATTTGTGAAGCGAAGAGAACAATCTCAAATGGTTGTGAGGTTTTATGTGTATAAAGCTCTTAATAGATAGCAGAACTGAGTCTCCAACCTCGGTTTCCTGAGTCCCGTGGTTTTTATTCTAAGTATTCCTAAGTATTCTAAGTGGTTTTTATTCGCTTTGGTTCTGTTTAACTTTCCGGTTCTTGGTACTAGTCTCCCAGGAAGCCCAGATGTCTTTAGATTCCATCATTTAGTGGAATCCTTTAGTAAATTCTCCCATTTGCTAGTTTGAATGGGTTTCTATGATTTATAACGACTTCACTAAGACAAGATAGAACAGCTGATAGAGTAGGGAAGTTAAACTCAATTTTGGCAAACCTTCATTCTTCTTGAAACTGATTTATGCTGCACAGGTATCAACAGAAAATTCTGATGGTGGTTATTCAGAAAATGAGGGTGATTAGAAAAAAACCCTTTTTTAAAAAACATAAAACAGGAGGAAGTTGTTTATTTCCCCAACACTCTCAGAACATGCAGAATTAACACTTTTCTTTCTGACGATAATCCTACCCTAAACAGTACTTGGAGCACTTGAAAGAACAGTATTTTGTTGTGAGCAATGATGAAGAAGGACATTGGCCAGCTGCAGTTTGTGCAGTGAATCATGTCTGGGATATAAAGTGACTAAAAATCATATCACATAAGAAACTGCTGAAGGTACTCAGGAAGTTTAATCTGAAAAATGAAGGATTTGGAGGGCCGCAATGGATGGTTTTTGAACTTGAAGGATTGTTATGTAAAAAGGGGCCTTCAATGTATTATTGAGAATCACATTCAGGGCTAATTTAGGAAGAAGTTTTCAAAAATTTTAGCTGTTCAGAAGTGGAGCAGCCTGATGCCTGGTCTGAGGTTTGAGAAAGTGTGAGAAGTAAGCATCCTAAAGAAATACTACAAGCCCCTTGAGGGCAGGGACTGTGTCTTGTTTATCTTGGTTGGTATTCTCAATGCCAAACATAGGGTCTGGTGCTTAGCAAGAAGGTTCTCAGTCAAAGCTCAAAAACTGGAAGAATGAGCAGCAGAAGCTTAAACAGAGGTTGGGTGACTATCTGGGATGATGTCAAAGAGATAGAAGACTGAATGGAAGGAAGTGATGATATAAACATTAATGATAGCTTTCATTTATTAGGCCCTTGGTTATGTTATCATCTTATTTAATCTTGAACAATGCTATCTGGCAGTTGTCCCTAATTTACAGAAGTGGGAACTGCAGCACAGAGAGATTATGTAACAAACTACATAGGTATGAAGTGGCAGAACTTAAGTCATCTCCCAGTAGTCAAAACAAAATCATCACTTGTGCATTGAGCAACTACTGTGTAATAAGAGTTTTATACACATTGATCTCTAAGGTGCTTTACAATGACAGGTCCATGATTCCTGGGTATCTGCCTCTCAGCTTGTTGCCCAGGGCCCTGCCTTGCTTGGGTAGCTTGGCATGGGGTGCTCAGGGTAACTGACCTCCTTAACTACTCTGAAGTCTGAAGAAGCTCAGCCTTCACTGCTCATGACTCTATTGTCTACACACACATGAGAAAGAATGAAACCTTGGCCTCTTCTCTCCGACCTAACCAAAGTATGAGGTTCCTTAGGAGTCAGGCAGCTCTGATAAAGAATGAAATCTTTATCCTTTCAGTTAGCCTCTTTACATTTAGGGGAAATATCAAAAATCATTCCCAAATTTGATCTACTTTTTAATAGTATAATCAGCCTTCAGTGGGATATCCATTTACAGCTGAGTGGCTTTTTTTTTGTTTTGTTTTTGTGTTGTTTGCTCTGGAAAGGCAGCTTGCCTGCCTGCCTGCCTTTCTGGCATGAAGAACATTCCAGCCTTCCATCATTGTGTAGCAGCTGCAGATGGCCTCAGAGGAGCAGCCCGTATGCCACTGGCTACGGCTCCCAGCAGCCCCAGCAAGGCCTCTGGGGATGGGGGATTAGATGCTAGTTTTAGGTCAGAGACCAAGGTATTATGTGACTTTAGAGAATCCATTTTTCTCCCTGTAACAATATGCACTTATCTTTAACTTTATACATTTTCTCCTGTTCTGTACACTTTGAGATAACATGTTTCTGCCCATGTTTACAGCCTATTTCATATTTCTTAGACAACTGTTAAGTCAAATAACCATGACTTATGAACTACAATCATAAAGCAATGCAATTTTTTATCATCTAGTCAGTCTCTCTTTGAATTTTCTCTGGAGGGCCCATTATTTCCCTGCCCATGGGTAAACTCAGTCAGATGCCAAGACTTTTATGGACCCTCTTAGGTGTCAAAATACAGTCTTAACACCGTTGTTCAGGTGTTTCGTCCAAGGTGATAAACTTCTAAAAGTTGTGGCTTCTCTCTTTTAGCATGGGCCTGCCACAGGCAGGAACCCTACACTTGGAGAATGGAAGCATGGTCACCTCCTTCTCTTTCCTGTTGTCTTTTGTTTGAGTTTGTTACCATCTCTACACCTGTGCTCCCAGCTGGAGAACTGTTTTCTTGCCCCTCTGAGATTGTGGCATCGGAGGGAGGAGAATTTAGAATTTAGAATTTCCAGGTGGGATTCAAACAAGCCCATTGTGCCCTGCTGAACTGCAAGCGTCACATGTTAAACTCGTCCAATGGGCTCCTCAAAGCCTCTTTCTTTCGACTGGAGATTGGGAGGTAGAACTCATAGCTCTCTTTGGAAAAGAGAAAATTCTTATTTGTTTGATGATACTGCTGTGGTTAATACGACATGTCCTCTCGTGGGGCATTTTCAAGTGTCTTTCAGATAACTTACCCTCATTGCTGGGAATCTGTATCCTGCAGTTCTCTTAATGGGTCTTATACATTTCTCTTGGCTGGTTCTTTGCTTTTTCTTGGCCCCTGGGAACCTAACAATACTCTCATTTTCTTAGTCTATTTGTGCTGCTATAACAAAATATTTGAGACTGGGTAATTTATAAAGAACAGAAATTTATTACTTATAGTTCTAGAGGCTGGGAACTGCAAGATAAAGGTGATGGCAGGTTCATTGTTTGGGGAGGGCCAAGTCTCTGCTTCCAATATGGCACCATGAATGCTGTGTTCACAGAAAGCAGGAGAGCAAGAGTGGTGAACCCCCTCGTCAAGTCCCTTTATAAGGGCACCTAATCCCGTTCAGGAGAGAGGAGCCCTCATGACCTAATCACCTCTTAAAGGCCTCCACCTGTTAATACTATCAAATTGGTCATTAAGTTTCAACACATGATTCTGGAGGGAACGCACTCAAACCGTAACACTCAGTTCCTCTTTGCTGATATCTCTTTGTCTTATCATATTTCTGTCTTATAAAGGACCTACAGTGACCCTGCACAATCTCTCTTGAGTGTCCCTCATCTCTTCCACAGAAGACACACATTTTCTACCTTGATAAATTCTAGGGGAGGAGGAAAGGTGGTTGCTAACCAAGCAATTCTTCCTTTGTTCTGCTTTCTGCTGACTAGTGAGCCCATCTCTTACCCTTTGGAATTTCCAGGTGGGATTCAGACACAAGCCCATCGTGCCCCTCTGAACTGCAGGTGCCACATGTTAAACTCATCCAGTGGCCTCTTCAAATTCCCTTCTTTTGACTGGAGATTTGGAGGTAGGACTTATAGCTCAGCTCTCTTTGAAAAAGATCCTCCCCAATCACCTACTCCTGACCTTTTTTATATATTCAATGTGCGGAAGATTTAAGAGTTATATATTCAATGTGAGGAAGATTTAAGAGTTGCCTAACTTGTGTTCTTTGTAAATTCTTGGTCTGTTTCCTCTATTTGAAATTTGCTGTTTATCATGCCTCAGCCAAAATACTTATTTTAACATCTGTATGAAGGTTTCACTTGTCTGTTCAACCATCATTAAGTTCCCACTGGATCAGCATGGTCCAATAGAAATATAACACAAGCCACATATGTAATTCTACATTTTCTAGCAGGACAGATTAAAAAGAAGGAAAAAAACCCAGGTGAAATTAGTTTTAATAATAGATCTTATTTAAACCCATATATATGGATACATTATTTCAATAAAAAATCAATTAAAAATTACTAATGAGATATTTTGCATTCTTATTTTGCACTAAATCTTTGAAATGTGGAGTTCACACTTATTCCACATTCCAATTAAGACAAAGATTAAGTGTCCAATGGCAACAGATGACTAGAGGCAACTGTTGTGGACAGGACAGCAGTAGGCTGCAAGTTCTATAGGCAAAGTTGGGGTCTGTCTTGTTCATTGCTATATACCACAGTGGCATACAGTAGCCATCCAATACTTGTGAGATTGAACCGAAATATAACTGAAAGAATGAAGAAATTATCTAGGGCATCCTTGAACGACTTCCCACAGCACTTGCAGTGTAATTCATTCAATTCTGCACACAATTAGTTTGTCCACATAAGTTTGCAATTCATTTATTCCACAAGCATTTAAGCTCCAGGAATGTGGAGGTGTCTTTGTCTTGTTCACCGATGTGTCTGGGTCACAGTCTCCCACGGTTCCTGGTATTGTGATGTGGATATTCATGCAATCCACAAATACTTATTTAGCGTCCATGGTCGGTCAGTTACTATTACAGATGCTAGGGATAGCACAACATAAACACAGTTTCTGTCTCATGGAACTCACCGACAATAAAAAGTAACAAGAGCTATGAAGGAAATAAATAGCGTGATGTGATAGGATGTGAAGGAGACAGAGGAACAAGGGAGTGTGGAAGGGAAGAAGCCAGTCCTGTGAAGAGCCAGGGAAAGGACAATCCGAATGTGTCTCTGCAAGGCTGCCACATGGGCCTTTCATTTTCTCGAACACTCCAAATTCACTTCTACTTTTACCTTTGTTTTCTTTGCCTGTGCTGCCCTCTCCCTTGCTCTTCTATAGCTGATGTCTTCTCACGTCTCAGCTCAAATGCCATCTCCTCAAAAATGCCGTCCCTGACCGTCCTGTCTACAGGGCTATCACCCTCGCTACTCCCCCTCCTACCATCACATTTTGCTGAGTATCACGATCTGAAACGGTCTTGTTTACGCATCTGTTGTTACCTACATCAAAGGTAAAGCTATAAGAAATTCGAGACTCTGTCTTGACAATTGCTACCTTTCAGTACCTAGAAGTGTCTCCATGATAAATACATGATCCATACTTAGTGATAAATAGATATTTATTAAACAAATGAATGAGTTAGCTACAGTCCAAGAGTCAGTTAAAGTCTTTGGAAAATGTCTCAAGGATTTGAATAGATGTAAACGAAGGCTGGGAAGAACCACACTTATTTGTCTGCGGTCTCTGAGAAGGAAGGTGGGGCTAATGCATATAGAAGTTATTCTCTTTGACTGTCTTGGGCATCTGGCAACCCAAGTTCTGGTTCTAGCTCCTTTGAGAATCTTCAGCTATGGACCATCTTACCAAGGTAAATGGACATAAACTTTTGCTTATAACTGAAGGGGGTTTGTGGACCTCCTGAAGAGGCCAAAGGACTCCGGGTTAAAAATTCCTGTAGAAATGGAGATCACCCCCAGCAACACAGGCAGGCAGGTGTTCAGTGAGGTAAGGCACGAAGCACTTTTAAAGAGCTAGGACAGGTGCCTGGTGAAGGGATGGTTTGGGGAGAAAGGTTGTCTTAAGAACTTCTAGAAACCAAATTCTCTCCCACCACGCAGCGCGGCCCGGCGGTTGCTATGGACGCTTGCCTTCGCCAATCATCGCGCGGCTTGCTAGGCCGTGCGGCGCTCCGTGGTTGCTGTGGCAACGGACCGCAACAGCTTCGGACCCGGGCGGCGCAGGAGGAGAGCCGGCGTCTGGAAGCCGGGTAGGGAGCCACTTGGAGGCGGCGTCTGTGAGTGGGACGCGGGGTCTCGGCCAGGAGCGGGATGTGGAGTTGGCGTGGGACCCGGGGAACACCGAATTCGGAGGTCCTGGCAGACACCTGGGGTCAGAGTGCGAGGGGCATGGGGACCGGCCAGGGCGTCCCCTCTTCTCATTCTTTCCTGAGTCCCAGGTGCTCCCCAGACTTTCCAGACCCCTCCCCTCCTCATTCTCCTCTGGGGCCTTCTCCTCACCCCATTAAAATTACGGGACCTCACTTTCGGCCAGACAGGTGACAAGAGGCAGGTGTCAGCCTGAAGGACAGAGGTCTGGGTGTTATTATCTTAGAATTGGCCTTGAGGCCTTGGACAAGTCATTTCCCGACCTTCCTCACCAGGAGAATGGGGTGCCACGCCCCTATCCTTCCTTCGGCTCCCTCCCGGCTCCCTTCTCGGGAAGACTGTGAGGATCAAATGCAGGACCAAACACATCCTCTCATGTGCTTTGCCTGTGTGATCTCATTTCATAGCCGAAGGGTCCCGTGAAGTGGCCGAAATGATTAACCCGCCTTTACAGTTGCGCAATCTGGGCTCAGAAAGTGCCCCTTGGTGAGGCTAGTGAGTGGCCATTTGTGTCCTGTCCTCTGTGCGCTCACCTGTGTATATTGGGTTTCTTGCTCCCTGCCTCTCCTGGGTCTTCAGAATACTCTACCAGGAAGTTTTTAAGATGATTCTTTCCCATTCTCCTTTCATTTACTCCTTAAAGTAATTGAGGTCCTACTTCATGGCTAGTACTAACCTAGGTATTTTGCAGGGAAAAAAATGTTATAAGTCAGGATCTGTGCTTTCAATAAGCTTATGCAATGGGGTATAGGTTTTACATTCTCTGTTAGGTTTAGAAGTCAGCGCTTAATTAAGGTCAGAATTGAACACAATCAAAAATAATTTTCACAATCCCTTAAATCATCTGGGAGCAACCCAATTCAGAAATTGAACCACCAAAAAGCTTTAACCTTGGGATTAACCAAATCTCATAACATTCTAATTTATAGACTTTTCCCATTTAGCACCATAAATTAATAGAAGGATAAGTTGATCAGTTCTGTTATGTCTTTGTTCTTCTAAATTTTGCATGGTCTTCATTTCATATTTCATTTTCTTCCTTGAAAATGTTGAGGAGGCTGTCATCATTTCTGTGGCTCCCTGAACATCACTCTTTTCTGGGTGGGTGGGCAAGTCCTTAGAATCATTGGCGCATACCTCCCGCGGTTCGCCCATCTGCACGGACTGATTGTTTCAGCACTGATGAAACTCACCTGGGCATTCAGGACCACCTCACCTCATTCTGTAGCGCAGGCCCATAACTAGAATGCCAAAGACAATCACCCAACTATTTAAAAGCTAATTTTTTTCCCCGCCAAGTATGAACATAGTTGAAATTTCATCATCCCCATTGCTGCAACTCTTTTGGGGTCTTATTGTAGAGATTGCACTTGCCTTGCACTTGATATTATCAGTCCTAAAATTTTGGTCTTTCTGATGGGAAAATAATGGTTATCACTTTGTTATAATTTACATTTCCTTGGTAGCTAGTGAAGTTGACCAGTTTATGATTATTAACTATTGATAATTGCTCTTCAGTGAATTGCCTATCTTTGCCTGATTTTAAATTTGGCTGTCCTTTTTGTATTGATTTATAGAAGTACTGTACATACCCTGGATATTAATACTTTGTATGTTTTGTGGAGATGTAATTAAAATTAATGTTTTTTCAAGTATGTTCTTAGCTGTTTTTTGAAGTCAGGTTTACTGATGTACATACAATAAAATTCACCCCTTTTAGGTGTACGGTTTTGTGAGTTTTGAAAATATAAAGTCATATAACCACTGTAAGTATATAGAATGATCCCTTTAGCTTAAAAAGTTCTCTTGTACTTCATTGTAATCAATCCCCTTGCCCCACCTCCAGCCCATGGCAATCACATCTGTTTTCTGATTTTTTGTTTCCCAGAATGTCGTATAAATGGAATCATGAAATACGTAACACTTTTTGTCTGGCTTGTTTTATTTAGCATATTGCTTTTGAGATTTAACCATGTTGTTGAATGTAACAGAGGTTGATTCCTTTTTTATTGCTGAGTATTTCACTGAATGGATGTACCACCAGGTAATAGACATTGGGTTGCTTCCAGGATTTGGTAATTATGAATAAATACAACTTATCATTCTTGTACAGGTCTTTGTATGGACATATGTTATTAATTATGTTGATAAATACCCAGAAGTAGTATTGCTGGGTTATATGGTAAGTGTTTGTTTAATTTTACAAGGAACTGCCAAACTATCTTCCAAAGTAATTATACCATTTTGCATTTCTGCCAGCATAGCACAAGAGTTTCACTTGCTCCACATTTTTGCTAGCGGGTGATAATTTTGTTAATTTTAGCTATTCTTATAGGTGTTAGTGGTACCTCATTCTGCTTTTAATCTGCATTTTCCTAGTGACTAATGATATTGAACAACGTGCTTATTTGTTAATGTATCTTTGGTGAAGAAGTTTGGTAAACTGCTTTGGTGAAGTTTCTGTCAGTAATTTTGCCCATGTCTTATTGAGTTGTAAGAATATAATTTTATGCATATTGATAGAATTTTTTGCCCCACCTCCAGTTCTTTTAGGGCTTTTCTTTGGTCTTCAATGTCTATGATGTGTCTATATGTGTATTTCTCTTTATATATTCTGCTTGGCATCTATTACTTTTTCTTGAATCTGTGCATTGTTGCCCTACATCAGATCTGGAAAATATAATGCTATTATCTCTTTAGTATAAGTATTTTAATGCTGTATACTTTCCTCTAAGCACTGTAGCCCACAGGACACCGTTGGCTGTAAACCTACAAATTTAAATAAATTGTGCTTTTATATTCCATCAGTTCAACATATTTTCTAATTTCTTCATAACATCCTCTTTTACTAATGAGTTATTTGAAATTGTTTTTTTAAATTTCCAAATATTTGGAGATTTTCCTGACATCTCTTTGATGACTAGTTTAAATCCATTATGGTCAGCAAAGATACCTTGTATGATTTTAGTTCTCTTAAATTTAAGGTTTGTTTTACAGTTTAGGATATGGTCAGCCATTTTTTTAAACCTAAAGAACTCCTTTAGGTTCTTAGTATTTCTTGTTGTGTGGGTCTGCTGGCAACAAATTCTTTCAGCGTTTGTTTGTTTGAGAAGCTCTTAATGTTGCCTTCATTTTTGAAGGATATTTTCACTAGGTATAGAAACCTAAGTTGCCTTTTACCCCCCTTTCTGAATTTTAAAGATTTTATAGTTTATGTTGAAAGTCAACCATCAATCTTATGGAAAGAAATATGTTTTTTTCTCTGGCTGATTTTAGGATTTTATTTTTTTCTTTGATTTTCAGCAGTTTTACTATGATGTGACTAGGTATACCCTGTTTGGAATTCTTGGAGCTTCTTGAATCTCGTATTATGCTGTTTTGTCCCCTTTATTAAATTTATTTACATCTAAGTTATGTAATTCTTTTAACAGTTATTCTGACCTTGCATTTGATGTCTCATTATTTTTGGAAAACTCTTAGCCATTAATTTTCAAATACTGCTTCTGTCCTATTCTATCGTTCTTTTCTTTCTGGAATGCCAATTACATGTATGTTAGACCATTGTGCTGTATCTCACATTTCTCTTAAGCATCATTCTTTTATTTCCATTCTTTTTTTCCCCCTCTGTGCTTAAGGTTTAACATTTTCTATTAACTTGTCTTTGAGTTTACTAATTCTGTCTTCTGTGTTTTGTCTACAGTTAAACCCATCCAATGTGTTCTTAATTTCAGACAGTGTATTTTTCAGTTCTAGAATGTTTTTGGTTGTCATAGATTTCATATTTCTTTTGAAATTCTTCATTTTTTCATTAATTTTGTTCATCTTTTTCTGTTATCATATTTAAAATAGTTATTTTAATGGCCTCCCTCCAGCATCTGCATCATCTCTAGGTCCCCTTTTCCTTCATTATCAGTCACATTTTCTTCCATTGTTCATCTCATAAGTTTGACTTTATGCCAGACATTCTGTTTAAAAGAACCAAGTAGATTGACGATAGTATTATTTTACTCCAGAGGAGGTTTGCCCTTTGCTATGTCAGGCAAATAGGGTGAGGAGCTGATGATGTAAATCCAGTTAGGAATATGAACTGCGCTGTTGCTGGGTTGCAGTGTTAGTGAGGTTTAGTCCATCTCTGGTTTATTCTTGTTCCTTGGGCCTGGCCTGTTTAGGTTTTTTATTTTTCTTTTTTTAAGACAGGATCTCCCTTTGTAGCCCAAGCTGGAGTACAGTGGCATGATCATAGCTCACTGCAGCCCTGAACTCCTGGGCTCAAGCCATCCTCCTGCGTCAGCCTCCCCAAATGCCAGAATTATAGATGTGAACCACCGCGCCTGCCCTGTTTTTCCATTTTTGAGACATTTCACTTAGGAGAATGGTCTCCAGTTCCATCCAGATACTTTTTTGTAGAGACAAGATCTCACTCTGTTACCTGTGCTGATCTCAAACTCCTGGCCTCAAGCGATCCTCCCACCTTGGTCTTTCAAATCACTGGGATTACTGGTGTGAGCCACTCTGCCTGGCCCTTCTTGGGCTTTTGACTGCAAGCTTTGTAAGTCTTTGTCTCCCCAGCCCTTAAATACTGCAGGAGAGTCGCTTCTTTCTTCAGAGTTTTGAGCTTAGTTCTTTAGCTTCCCACTCCATGCTGCTTCAAAACTGGCAAATATCTTGAGATAGAGACTTGTCCCCTTTCTCTAGCAGGACTTTGTTTCCTAAGCATGCAAAATTGATAGTAATTTCACCCACTTCCAGCCTAGCTCCTTCTTTTGGTATAGCTCTCCCACGGATTTTGATTGACAGTTTTATGCGTCTCTGTCTCTTCAGGCTTGAAATTTCTGCCTTTTGACGTCTTGAGGCTTCACACCCACTCAATGTTGAATATTTTCAAATGTCTTGAACGGGAAGAACTGTGTTATGTTTGTTGCAAAACCCTTCTTCTATCTGGACCTTGAGTTCTAAGCACCAAGTGACTATAGCAGATTTCACTTTGTGTTTTATCTGCCAAACCTGAGGCTGGAATCACCCCAAAAGCAACAGCAGGGGATTTCCCACGTGGCAGTGCCCCAGACAGTCCCAAGATAGGGCCAGTTGGGATCCCAAAAAAGGAAACAAGCACCAGATGCTAGAGGGATCAGTTAAAAACATTTATTAGAGGAATGTTTGCAGAGTGCTGCAGCAGTCCTAGAGATGGACAGCAAAAGAAAAAGGATGTTCTACCTTGGTATGATGGCAGTGAGTGGGTCAGAATATGGAATTTGTATGAGGACTTCAGAAATTTGGCTCAGGGCTGGGACTAGTTTCTTTCAGTGTTTTGGGTAACAATCTAGATACCTTTATGAGTACCTGGGAATGTTCAAGACCCTAGTTTGGTTTCAAGCCTGTTGGGAAAACCCTGCAGCTGACTGATCACAGAGTGGTCAAGGCACTGTGATTTTTGGTCAGGACACAGAAAGAAAGTAGGGTGAACTGGACAATCCTTCACTCTGTGTTTTTGGTTCCATTCCAGAGCTCTGATGCTGCCCTGCTTCTCAGCAGATCACCCACAGGGGAACCTGCCTATGGGTTTCTAGGTACCTGTCAGTCTTGCCACATTGTACAGCCATCAACTATTCTATTGATCTCTCTCTTACCTTAAGTATTCCTCTGCCTATGCCAAGATAGATCCTCTGTCTGTGTCTAGAATTAGTAAGTATCCTCAGAGAAAAAAGTGACAAGTGAGGATGGGCTATTTCCCTTCTGGAATTTCAGTTCTTCTAGTCCAAGTTTCTTCTATAGCTCTCTAATGTCTTTAAAAATATGACTTTTATAATTTTTTTTCTAGTTGTTGTTGAAGTAGGTGTGAGAGCCCACAGCGATCAAATACATTCTTCTTGGGTTAGTCATTGTATTCATTGAGTTTTAATTTTAATTATTTTAATTTTCTTATTTTTCTTTTTTTATTTCAGCATATTGTGGGGGTACAGATGTTTAGGTTACGTATGTTGACCTTGGCCCCCCACCCCCAAGTCCGAGTTTCAAGTATGTCCATACTTCGGATGGTGCGCATTGCACTCTTTGTGTAAATTTCATTTCTTGAATTACTTTTCCTACAGTATGTTTTTGATGGTTCTTGTTCAGGGTGCTTTGTTCACTCTCTTAGTGTGCTTCTGTGTTTATTTTGACTGTGAGCTGCTTATCTTCCTTGGAAAATGATTTGGGGGAAATTCTTTGATGACTAAGATGATGGAAGACCCCGCCAGAGAGGATCTGCATTTGCCTGTGTCAGGTACCTCGGGAAACTACCTGTCCAGACTCACTTTGAAATATAATCACACCTTGAGGCTTTTCGAGCTCAGAGGTGATACAAATTTGGGCTGCACGTCTATAAGAAAGTTAGCCTGTGATTCCAACGTCTCAGGTATTTTTTATTTTTTATCTCCCTTCTCTGTTCGGTGCCAAGGAAACTTTTGTTGCATTCAACTGGGGATGGTGGCATAGGAAGGGTTTATTTTAGGTCCAGTTTTGCCTTGAAGGTATAGGCCCTTGGGATGGAGTTTCCTATCAGTCTCCCTGCGTTGGGTGGACCCTGGACTTCGACACGTTTCCTCCAAGCCCTGCAAGGCAGCCGCAAGCAGAGCTGAAGGTGTCCTTGTCTAGAGTGTGAGCTCATAGCAAAATCCTTTTCAGTGCTCCTCCTACCTCTCTTGGTTTCTGTTTTCAGGCTGGCTAATTCCTTATGGTCTTGTTAGCTCTTTGATACTTTTGAGAAGATTAAAAAATATTTTTATCAGTATTTTCAGTTGTTTTCAACAGGAGGGTTGGTTCAAATAAGCCAGTATATTCTATATTAGAAAACCAGTATTGCTTTTTAATCTTAATTTTTAGCACATATTCCTTGTAAAAATTTAAAAGCCTTGGAAATGTGAACTTGAAAGTCTCCTCATTACTCCCTTCTTTCCCAGTTCCAGTCCCCAGAAGTAATCACTCTTAATAGTTTGTTTATTGCATTATTTATGGAGAGCATCAGAGTAAATCTTCTATGTAATTTGGATGTATGGATTGTATACATGTGTGACAAAGGTGGAAAAATTCAAGTTTAGCAAGTGCCAACTGAAGAATGTATACATTCAGACTAGGGAGTTAAATATTTTCTTTTTTTTTTTTTTTTTCTGAGACAGAGTCTCGCTTTGTTGCCCTGGCTAGAGTGAGTGCCGTGGCGTCAGCCTAGCTCACAGCAACCTCACACTCCTGGGCTCAAGCAGTGCTTCTGCCTCCGCCTCCCGAGAAGCTGGGACTACAGGCATGCACCACCATGCCCGGCTAATTTTTTCTATATATATATTTTTTGTTGTCCAGATCATTTCTTTCTATTCTTTTTTTGGTAGAGATGGGGTCTCGCTCTTGCTCATGCTGGTCTCGAACTCCTGACCTTGAGTGATCCACCCGCCTCGGCCTCCGAGTGCTAGGATTACAGACGTCAGCCACCGTGCCCGGCCAATATTTTCTTTTTATGTAAAGTGGGTATAATAGTTTTATTCTATATTTCATTTAGAGATGTGAAAATCATGTCTGAAAAGCTCTTCAGAAAATGATACTTGTAGAGGTGCCATTTTATTCATGTATGTGAGGCATAGTTAGAATTATTTGGGGGAAGGCATAACAATACCTCTGGCTTATGTGTGAGAATGATTCATGCAATCACAAAGTAGAGGGAAGTTATTATCCCTTATTAGTAATATATTTCATAGGCTTCAAGAATAGTTTTGAGAATGTTTCTCCGCATTAGTGGCAAAAACATTTAGAACATGAACATGAAAACTCTCATCAAGTTTAAAAGAAACCCACATAGCCTGTTAGTATTGAAACCATGTTTTAATTGGTACACATTTGGGATCTGTGTAATAGAGACCCTTGACCCTGTGTGGGCAGGCCTTCAAATTTTATGTTTATGTTCTTCTGGGGGATAATGTTCATAGCCTTCATCAGTGTCCCAGCAGGACTTGGACCACGAAGGTTAAAGATCACGAATTTGGGATGAGCACATTTTAGAACTCAGTGGACCGGAATAAGCTGGACCACAGTTACCATCATTAAAAGTGAAGAAGCAGTCCTTTCCTGAGGGCAAACTTTTCTTCTCAAATGGTTTCTTCCAAGATCTATTTCCTCATTAACACTGCAGAAGCACTTAGCATTTGGCTCATCTTCATATAAAATGTCTTTTGAGGGTGGTGATGAGAATTTGGAAATAGGCAAAAATAATTGTAAGATTATGATTGGAAGGATTTCGGGGTGGGCAGAGAAGAAAAAGTGAGGAATTGATGTATTGCAAAATGCCTCTAATGCAATTTAATTTGAAAACTATGCAGTCTTTTCACTTCTTTGAGGATTTAAAGTAGTTCTCTAATGTTTTTTAAAAGGGTCTTATTTATCCCTTGAGGTGGTGGGAAGGAAAAGTGGACTTTTAAAAAATGTTCTGTGCTTGATTGAAAGGCTTGTTAGAAAGTGTATGATATTCTTAAAGCGGTGATCTTCATCTTAAAACGAATACCAAAAAGTCAACTTCATTGACTTGAAAGAAGAATTAGTGTGAAATGAGAGCAAAAAAGAAATCTCTTGTAATTTCACTGGCAGTTCATGAATCTCCATATTTTACTTTAAATGGCGTCTTCTCGCTTTAATAAGCTGTTTAAAATGTCCTGAATATCAGGTTGCCCTAATAACATTATGATCTGACTGCATTTGTGTCTGTTTTTATTTCTTTATACTGCTGTTGTGAGCCCAACTTAAGCAACTTTGCCTAATTCTATGTTTTGCACAACTATGTTGTTGATACTTGTTTTTATTATAAACAATCCACCCAACTTTGCAGCAGTGGCTTTGAAAAATCCCTAATTAAAATAAATTTCAAGGTTAAGCTATTTTTATTGATGCCTGAAAACAATTACCAATACTCATGGCTTTTAAAATAATAACAGTGTGGTAAGCATATTTCAAAACCAGGAAGGCAGAAATTTATGTTTATGAAAGCCAAAAATTAGTCTTATAATGCTTTGAAATGTGGCTGGTAATTAATTATAGGTGATGTGTATCTTATGAAATCCCAAAGATTTTAGTGGGAGGTGGAAAAAAAGGGAACTATGTATTTCATTTCTGATATAATCCCATTCATTCTAGGAGAGAATTAAGGTTTAATAAAAAGGAATAACAGGGGGGATGTAATCTAAGGATACTAATTAATAACTGTAGATCTACCAGAATGAGATTCTGTAAAAAATGGTAGGTTGTCAGTTGCTAAATCATGAAATATTGCAGAGAGGGAAAAGGCAACATACTCTTTCACAATATGGCTTGTTATATTAGCACCGTTAGCGGTAGGGAATTTTGTACTTGTTAATCATTTGTGTTTTTCCATCGCTGTTTGTAATTACAATTAAACAGATGGTTCCGAAAAAGATAGTGTGTTCTTAGCAATTAAAACCATGGCAAGCATATTTTCCTCCTCCCCAATATACAATTAAACTGAATAGAAGCACATAACCCACTGGGTTCTTCAGAAGAAGGTTCTGTGTGGATTCGAGCAGATTAGTATTCTGTTCCCTGGCCTTGTCATCTTGACCCCTTGCCCAGCTGAGAGCTCTGCAGCTGGCAGAGGACTTCCAAACATGAGTGTGATGAAGTAGTTACCCCTTTCCTGCTTTCTTCCCATATCCTGTTCTTGCCGTGCAGGGATTAATAGAATATGTTTTAAAATGGATCTTTGGAACAGTCTTTAACCACCATTGGGTGTGTTGTACCTAATGCAGCTTGCTAAATTCTGGGAACTCAGTGTGTAAAATTCCTCAAGGACACAGAAAAATTAGTCTTTTTTTTTTCGTTACTCAGAAAACTAATGTTGATATATTTGCTTGAGAAAAAATTTCTTTTATTTTAGGGTTCTTATCAAAAGAAAATAGAATTTACTTTGGGTTCAAGGGAAACCAAAGTCTCACTTTATTTACTGATTATATTACAACAAGTTAACTTTAGGAGATTTTTCAACAAGGATTCAGCACCCCAAGAAATATTTCACCATTTTAAATGTGGCTTTGTGGCCAGTCGTCCCCCCCTTGAACCAGACCTCAGCAGCGTGAATGACTCTCCCCCAAAGCTGTGGGGTTGGAGCTGGCTGTGGTCTGTTCACAGATGAAATCTTGATAATGTGTTTTGTTTGCATGAGCATAAATAGGCCCAAGTATACTTTCCATGATTTTAGGTACAGGCTTTTGTGCCCACAAGTAAGCAGTTATTTGCTGGTGCAATTAACCATCTGTACCTTATTATGAGGGTGCAGCTGGCTAATTATGCTCAACACCATAGGGCAGGTTCAACTTCTCATCTGCATAGAAACTGTATTTGTAGCAAAGGACACTGACCTTTAAAAATGAGTCCTTAAATTTAACCAGTTCATTTTGAGGTCAATACTCATGGATTTTTATTTCGTTTTGTTTGCAAGTGAAATTCTTATATAGGTAGTGGTATTTGTACTTGGGTCAGGTAATTAACACAAAACTATAGGACAGACATTATTATGAGTCAGGGACAAACAAGATCTCTGCTTAATTCGAATTATTTTGGCTAATTAATTTTTGGAGAGTGGTACATCAATATGGATGTACACGTATTCATGAACTTGTCTGAATGACAACTTGGAACATCATTGAGACTTAAATGGGGGTAAATTTGTGTATCAAATTAGTTCAAAATCATTTTCAGCAACAGTTGTACATTATTTTTGTGATTTAATGGATGGCTTGTTTGACAGAAGAACAGCAGAAAACTGGAGAGGAGAATCTTATTAATAAATTTTAGTGTAGATCAAATTAATAGTCAATGCTAGTTTACTAGATATTAAGCATCATTTAATTGGAGACTTACTAGAACCCATCCAGTAGGTATCTACTGCTATCATTTCACGTGCTAGGTCCTTGAGCCTGCTGACTATAACTCTTTCTAGGACAAGAGTTGAGACAAAAGGCAAGGGATGTCCAGTCCTTACTGACCTAGTAGAGAAAGCCTTTGACTGGAGGCTGGGAAGCAGCGAGCTGGTTCTTAGTCTACCACAGACCACTCCCAGGACAAATGTCTTAACCTCCCATGGAGTTGGAACTCAGCTAGGGCATCCCAACCCAGGGTACCTATCTGAAAATACCAATGCCCAGTACCTCCTGTAGACCTACTGAATCAGAATGTCTGGCATAGGACTGGGTGATCCTGAAGTCAGACTACACTGGCAAAAACTGGCTTACATTATTTTTAAGATGCTTTCTAAGTTTTAATAAATGTTTAGTTTTCAAAATGAACTCTCCTTAGAATTCTAACTGTGAAATATACATGTAAGTGTATGAAACATATACATACCATTTAACAAATAATTATAAAGGGAACAGAGGTATAACCACCACCTGGGCCAGTGTAAGAAATGTGGTATCCCAGAACTCAATCATATCCCTCACCTTCTCCACCTCATAGATAGCTGCTATCCTGACTTTTATAATTATTTTTGGTTTCTAATATAGTTTTACCACTTTGTATACATTTCTAAAAATATAGTTCAGTTTTCCTGTGTTTGAACTTAATATGAATTGAGTCACACTGTACGTATTCATGTTTTGTGTTGCTTTTTTTCCTCTCACCTTAAAGTAAAATTAATCCATGTTGTTGGTCTAGCTGTAGATCATCTTTATTGATTTATGATACTCTATTATGGGAATATGACTATTCTATGTACTGTTGATGAAAACGGGTTGTTTCTAATATTTCACTGTTATGATTAACACTACTATGAACAGTTTTGCTCATATATCTGTAGCACGTACATTATTGCATACATATGTACATTTCTCTGGACTATATACAGGGGTGAAACTGCTGGGTCCTAGGATATACATATCTTTAAGTTTACTGGATAATGGAAAATTGTCTTCTGAAAGGATTTTACCCAGTTATGGTCCCACCAGCAAGTGCTTAGGGACTTCCTAATGGGAATGTGTGTTTCCATTATGACACAGAGGAACCTATATTCAGAACTGTCAGAGTCAAATTTTACCTATCTGGTAGATGTGTAGTAGTCTCTTGTGATTTTAATTGCATTTTCCTGATTTTTGATAAGGTTGGGCGTGTTTCATATATTTATTGTCCATTTGGATATTTTGTAGTAAAGTTCCTGTTTTTTTTCTATTGGGTTGTCTGTTTTTTCATACTGTTTTGTAGGAATTTTTGTCAAATATTCTGGTATTAGAGTTTTGTTGATTGTGTGTTGCAAATACTTTTTCCCATTTTGAGGCTTGTCTGTTCATTTTTATATGGCGTCTTTTGATAAAACTTAATTTTAACTTTAATCAACATTAATTTTTAATTTAATATAATCAGAGCTATCTGTCTCTTTCTTTGTGGTTAATGCTCGTTTAAGAAACCCTCCCTTTTAATGAAGATCTTTTCCTGAATCACCCTCTGAATAGTTATAGTTTTGCCTTTTACGTTTAGAATTTAATTCTACCTGGAGTTATATGTATGATATAAGGTTGGACTGGAGTCCCTACCCTCCTTTTGTCCTTATATGGATACCTAGTTGTCCTAGCATAATTTACTGAGGAGTCCATCATTTTCTTACTGCTCTATAGTTTTACCTTAATCATAAAGTAATTGTAAATTTTGGGAGTCTTTCTGTTCCTTTGGTCAATGCCACAGGTATGGACGAATGACCAAACACATACACACTTATACACACTTATAATTAGGGAATTTATATTCACAGAAATAGAAAATTACAGGGAACTTATAATTAACTCCCATATACTCATCACCCATCCTCAACAATTTTGCTATTCTGGTTCCATCTTATCTTGCCCTCATCCTCTACCCCTTTTGAAATTTTGCTCAGGCATTTTATAGCAAGTTCCAGATTCCCTATTTTTATAGACAAGGAGTTCTTAATAAAAATTTCACTAGTACACCTACAAAATTAAAAGTAATTCCTTAAAATTATCTAATATAACCATGTTCCATTTTTGATTGTCTCTGAAATTTTTGTTTTAAAAAATGTTGGTTCGTTCAAATCAGTATCTAAAAAGGTCCACAAATTGTATTTGGCTGGCATTTTCCTAAATTTCTCTCTCTCTTTAACTTATAGAAAATTTCTACTATGTACCAAAGTAGAAAGACCAGTATAATATATTCCTATGTGACTGTTGTACAGTCAACACTTGTAACAATGTAAGGATCATTTGAAAACATAACCACAACCATTATCATACTTAAAAATGAATAATAATTCCTTAGTACCATCAAATATCTAGTCACCATTTACATTTCTCACATTGTCTCATGATATTTTTTAGCAGTTTATTTTAGACAAAGCATGATTCAAAACAAGGTTCACAGATTGCATTTAGTTGATATGTCTCTTTTAGTTTATCAGTTTCTCCTCTTCTTTCTCTTCTTCTTTTTCTTGTAGTTTTTAAATTATTTATTTGTGGAAGAAACCAGGTCATTTATGCTGTAGAGTTTTCACATTCTGAATTTTGTAGTTTTGTATCCTCATAGTGTAATTTATAATTTAATATTTCTTTGTATTTCTTGTAAACTGGAATTAGATCTAAAGGCTGAATCATATTCAAGTTTGACTTTTTTTCAAAACAATAATCATGGTGGTATGTGCTTTCTATTCTATCACATTAGGAGGAACATAGCATCTAGTTTTTAAAAATTATATTAAGATTGATTAGAGGTCCAGGTGTTGTCAGCCAGAATGATTGATTATAATGTTCCCCATCAAGATTTCACCCAATGGTTTAAAATAAGGACTTAAATCTTCTCAGTAGGGGTGACAATGTGAAGATTTTCAATAGTACTGTCATTTGTTGTGTATTCATCTGCTAGAATTTTTCTGTAAAGAACAACGTTTTTCTCATTTACTATTTTGCTACCATGAAATGCATCTTGTACAAGAAAGGCATGATGAATTCTTGCTTATTCCATCTATCTATTTATCTTAAGAATTATGAATTGGCCTCCAAAAGTTACTAATGAGTTTTATCCTATCTTTGGCCAATAGGAGAGCCCTTCAAGTTGGCCTCTATGCCATTTTTTTGCACAGTCCTTGATAGTTTCCTTACTTTCAGGCATGGCCAGGTGTTTCAAGCTCATCTAGTCTATTTCCTGCCGCAAACTTGGCTTTATTTATTTATTTATTTATTTGAGACAGAGTCTCACTGTGTTGCCCGGGCTAGAGTGCCGTGGCGTCATCCTAGCTCACAGCAACCTCAAACTCCTGGGCTCAAGCGATCCTTCTGCCTCAGCCTCCCGAGTAGCTGGGACTACAGGCATGCGCCACCATGCCCGGCTAATTTTTAGTTGTCCAGTTAATTTCTTTCTAATTTTTAGTAGAGACGGGGTCTCGCTCTTGCTCAGGCTGGTCTCGAACTCCTGAGCTCAAACGATCCGCCCGCCTCGGCCTCCCAGAGAGCTAGGATTACAGGCGTGAGCCACCGTGCCCGGCCACCACCTGCATTTCTTTTCTTTGTCATGGCCCTTACTGTCACTGTTACTTTTGGTTCAGAGTTGAGTCCATGGAATCTGACTATCTTGACTGTCTTATTTCCTAGCTCTGTGACCTGGGGTAAGTTATTAATCTCTCCATGCCTTATTTTCAGAGTTACTGTTCGCATGAGGTTTACTGTCCTGTTCTCTTTTAGCAACTAACTTTTCATTTAAACACCCAGTTCTTCTTGATCAATATTAAAGAGAAAAAGTCACCTGTAATTTAAGAATGCTGTTTACAAAGCAGATGAATAAAAAGTCATCGACTTTTTTGTATCCACCCTTAAAGGCTCTTCTAAGGTCCTGCCCTTATAGTACCTACACTTGGTAGAATTAATTTTGAAAGAGGGCCCTGGTGGCCCTTCTGTTTATAGTCTAGTCTGGCTTTTCCCTACTGAACACCTCTTCTGAAAGCTGCTGATTGTGTCAAACAAGTAATGATATTTGTCTTTGTGCCTCGCAATGGTTTATGCTAAGTTTATTTAGTATAAAATCTCTTACCTAACATGATCAGAACTAATATTTGGTCAGTAAATTGCAAAAGCAGGTTAAAGCACAGCAAAAAATATTTGAGATAATTTTTTATACTTACCCTAGACTTTGTACGGGGGCAGGGAGGTAGGATACCTGTAAAGCATCATTTTGAAGAAAGGAAGTGAGGGGAGCAGAGAGTGACAATTTCTGAAGTAATGTTCCGAAGCCAGCGGAATCAGGAATGGAATTGTTATTTTAGTTCTTGCCTCAGAGTCAGGGTATAGATTTTTATCAGGCCTCCCCATTTATAATTTCTTCCCCAACTTGTTTTAATATTTTATTAATTGATTCACTTATATTGAGTTTCTGTAAAGCATTCAATTTAAGTTTCATAGAAATAACTTTACTTTTGCCTTCATATTTCACTGGTGCATATAAAAAGTAATATAATTACAGAAAGTACAAGTAGCATTACAGGTTTGGTTTGACCCCCCCATTGCAGTGAGGTGTAGGGGAATAGAAATACGCTGTGCATATAGTGGGGGGCCCGCAGTGCCGTGGATTTCACTGGTGAATTTTACTGAAGGAATAGAGATGTGTGGTTAATCTGGTGGGTTGGTTAAGTGGAAGCTGGTTAAGAGAGCATTTGCTCTGTTCAGTCTTTATTGAGTCTCCTGCCTTTGGGAGAATATTGCTAGTTTTATCAGACGTCAGCAGCATAGTATTCATTCAGTATCCTCTTGTCATAAACATTTCATGTCTGCTTTATGTTATTTGATTGTTTTCCCCCAATAATATGTTAATGAAGAAGTTATACCAATAGCATTTTCTGTCCCTTTGAAGCTGTGGTCTCCTGAGACTCAGCAGCGGAGAGGCCTTTTATCTTAGTTTTCTTTAAATTCCTTCTTTGAATTGGTTGTTAACAGAGAACCCCTAGGCTGTATCTCTGGGAGGTGGAGCGTTTATACTGCCCACGTGTTGTGTAGTTTGGCACACTTGTATTTTTCTGTATGAGCCGGATACTGGGAGTGCAGGGAGCCAAAGTGGTAAGGCAGGAGCTGGGACGCTGGGACTAGGGAGGGACCGCTGTTGTCAGAGACAGCCAGGACTTGCAGGGCCTGTGATCCTTCCATAAGAAACAGACAAGGCTATCATGAAATCAGCCCTTCCCTTCTCACTTTTTTATTGGAATTGTGTCTTCTGGCAAAAGGTGAACGCTCTTTCCTTTTGTATGCTATTTATTTTATGTGATTCTAGTGTGCCTTCAAAAATAGATGGGTAGTGAGAGTTTGTTTTTGCTTTTTTTCCAAACCCAAGGGCTGTTCTCATTCAATCTAGTGAGGTGTGTCACCATATATTGTAATTAAAACTTATTACATTTTATGTTTTTAAAAATATATTTAATACAAAAAATGTTCTTAAAAATATAAAAATATTTAAAACTCAGTAGTCTTGAGTTTTAAATAACCATACCAAGCCCTTGATAAGGCACAACTTCTGTTTTTGATACCAGATAGATAAACCAAAAACAGAGTATTCTGAATTCCAGAAAAAAGATGGTTTACTCAAGGATGGCTTTTTTTTCTTTTTCCTTTTTTCTTTTTGGCGTAACAGATTGCTCTCAAATTTTGAAATGTGGTTAACCCCGATTATCTGTATGTGGAATATGGGCAAGTGGGAACTTCCAGGATATCTTGGCCATTGCTTCCCACTGTTACCCTGCTGTCTTTTTGGCCTAAGCTTCAGAAAAATCACAATGCATTAAAAAGCGATTTTTTTTTTGAGTATCTGAAATTTTACGTATTCTTTTTCCTCTTAGTGTGTTTAATTGTATACATAAATTTCTTATACCTTATATTCTTTTACCTATTTATATTCTTATGTCTGTTTCTCTATTGTGCCAAGGGAACCAGTTCTACCAGGCCTTTCCATCTTGGTGTTGGCAAATAAGGGGAGAGTTAAAAAAAAAAGAAAGAAAGAAAAAACAGCTTTAAGCAGTTATTAAGGTGGCTTGCTTTATTTCCCATCACTGGGGATGTTAATGCTGTGGCAGGGAAGCCTGTAAAGCTAAATTAAACAAAGCCACATCAAGGCTTGTGTCAAGGCAGTAAACCAGGCAGGCAGAGCCACACTGATGCCAGGTCAGATGAACACACGTGGGGATGTGGGGGAAGAGCAAGATGAACTGAAAATACTTCAGAATCTGAACTGAGCTGTGTAATTTCTTTCCTTAAGCATTAGTGAATATATGTAAGACTTTGCTCTTGTTGTTTCTACAGAAACAAACAATAACAGTGAACATTTTCATGTGAGTAGGTTGCATTTTTGTCCTGAATTATTGCTTGAAAAATCTCAGATGGCTCTGTGTGTGTAGCTGTAGCGATTAAATGATAGTCTCAGCTGTTTCTGAGTGAAAGTAAAACAGTGCATTTGTTTTTGAAGAATCAGACAAATACATCGCAGATTTTGGTAAAATATCTGAATTTTTACCAAAATTTTCTAGACTGTATTTTAAAAAGCTTTTTTGCAGAGGTGAAATGCTAATCTTATTCTCTGCCGGATGGTGTAGGTGCTGTAGGAAGCCTGGCAGCAGGGGGTGGGCCCGACTCCCTCCACTTCTCACCAGCGTCTTCTTACACACCACAAAACCTTCTGCACCACGTCTAGTCTCCTGGTACCACCCTTTTTATCTCCAAGTTCCAGCTCTGTCTGGCTTGCATTTCATTATGCTGCAAATCCCTGAAGCCTGTTTGGAATGCAGCTTTTTAGTTCTGGGGCTGGGGAATTTCTGACTGATGAAGGGAAATAGTTCAAGGCTGCACTTGAGGTTGATTTTATATATACATATATATGCATATATATATGCATAAATAAAAGAAAACTAAACATATAAATCTTCAGTGGTCTTCAGAGCAACAACTTAAATTCTCTTTGGCTTTTTCTTTAAAGAGCTCAAGTCCTATGTGTGTAAGTATACTTATTTTTTAGCTGATTTTAAAAAATCAATTTTGTGTGAGGCTAGTGATTTCATGAGCTATATGATGATGAAACAGTGGCTAGGAATAACAGGAAATTTCATAAAAGGAAGTCAGTGCCTTCCATGAATTTTTAAAGAATTTGGAAAGGCAAGATAAGACTTACAAGGTTAAATATAGGTATACCTCACCTGTTTGGTGTTTGGTTGTCATTTGGCATTATCAATTGCAAGCATAACCTTAGGCCAGGAGGCTAGCAAAAAAAGGCCTCTATGCAGCCTGAATAGACTCTACAGAATTTAAGTGTAAACACATGGGGTATATCAGAAGTAGCACTCACAAAGTGTGGGAGCCAGCCAGCCTGGGACCTGAGTAGTGTCTGTGAATGTTTTTGTGAATAGAATTTATATGTCTATATATCCCTGTAATATGACCTGTATGGTGACCCAAGGCCATCAAGAAAAGGTATTTGCTATTTATTTGAATTTTGACAGGGCAGGACAAGTTATGGTATATTCAAAAGTATTGAAATAAAATTTATTGCTAAAAGGATAAATTCTTGGGCATCTATAAAGCTTGGTAATCTAGAACACCACATGATTCCCAAGTTTAGGAAAGCCAAGATATTGTTGTTAACAGCCACAGGGACTTAAAATGTTCCAGAAATACTCACAGACTTTAAGTGGAACAAAGGAAGGTACCCACAGTAATTCCTGGTGGTAGCCTGTATGCTGGTGGTGATATGTAGTGGGGAGAAACTGCGGACAGGAGAAGCAGTTAGGTGGCTGTTGCTGTAGTTGAGTGGGGAGTTAAGGTCAGGAAGCCGAGCCTGGGTAGTGACCTGGGAAGAGAGAGGAAGGGATGGATGGATGTAAAAGATGCTGTGACTAAGTTGGTGTAGATGGCAGAGAGAAGGAGTAAAGGTGACCCCAGGTTTTGCAGCTCTGGGCCTGGGAGAATGTTGTTTACTACTGCACAAGTAGGACAGCAGCTGATTTTGCAGGGAGGAACTGGTTTTTGTTTTCAAGATGTGGAGTCGAGGAGCTTGGACTTAAGGGCCTGGAGCCCCAAGAGAGAGGCTCTTTTCAGCAGTTCCCAAGACAAGCAGAGACCGGCATGCTTTCATTGTTGCCCTGGTAATTGCTTAGTAATTATTGGTTGGTTTGTAGTTTTGTTTTTGTTTTTTAATTATGTGGGATGGTTGGATTTGCTTGAAAACAAACTTTGTTCAGATACATAGTTTTTACAATACTTACAAATAAAAAGTCAGTGATGAGACTCACTCATGTACTTGGAGGGTGGGAGCGGAAGCAGAAGCAGGCATGCTAGCCCGTGACATCACTGTGAATGAAGCCATATGTTTTTTCTTGAAATGTTGTGTAAAATCTCCATTCTACTCCATAATGCTTATTTGAACATAATTTAAAAAATATAAAAGTATTGAGAATTGCCATTAACCCCAAATGAAAAGTTTCCTACCATGTTTCTCATGGTTTTGTCTGGCTCTTTTGCTTCAATATAGGGATGGATCTTTTGTTCCTGACTTTATTCCAACTACAAAGGGAAATGCAGTTCTCCCCAGCAGTATGACAGCTCTTTTGCTACATCATTGCATGTTCTTTATGTTATTCCGTAATCTTTAGGCAAATATTATAAATTTATCAGCTGAGCATTATGAAATACTGTTAGGAAAGCAAGATAACACAGCTTCATATCATTGAAACTTTTCTTGTGGCTCTATTTATAACAGAACAATAGGGAACTTCTGAAATGACCGAAGAATCTTGTCTTCATAGAAAATAGTGCCCTTTATTGAAGTGGCTAATTAATACTTGCAAATACTGTCATTGAAGGGTCAAGAATCCATGTGGTTAATAGGCAACCTTAGGTAACTTGAATCAGTACCTATTTTTCTGTTTTATAATTCTAATTATTACCCTGCTAATTGAGGAGCACACTACTTTTTCTGGAGTGAGACATTTTCTCTCTGAGTAAAGAAATTATAAAGATATATATTTTTTTTCAGTCTGGGTATAGTTCAGATTCCTATAACCAACCAGATTTTGTTATAAATTTAAACACATGTTTTTCTAATCATAATGATTAAATCAAACCCCTCTTTTCATGCTGTAAACTATCATTTCCAGTGAGTGCTATAGAAATAGAAAAATAAAGTCCAGGGGAATATACAATACTGACTAAGCCTTACTTCTAGACTTGGAGGGTTTCCCATCTTTCAAATTGCTGGAACCTAAAGGCAGTTTAGAAAAGCATTTTTTCAGGCATGACTTATTGAATCTCTAACAATTAATTTTTAGTGCCAGAGTAAAACTGTAATTTGCTGTCTTGCTTGTGTTCTGTGGACACTGATATGAAACAGTTGATTTTATTGCTGAGGTCCTTGTAATGTAAATGATTTTTTATATTTTTCAGATGGCATCACTTTTCTCTGGGGAGAACAAATTCTGATTTTGCTACTTTTTCTCGGACTAAATTACCACTTTTGTTCTTTTCTCACTTCCATCTAACCTACCCCTTGCCTTCTAATCAGTGTATTCTGATGACTTCTTAATATATTTACTTCCCTAAACAAAGGAGCACTCACTGATAAACAAGTTTAAAAATTTGCTTTCTTTTTACTATCAAGCTCTGAGTTTCAATTTTTTTAAAAAATTAAACAACTCTAATAAAGGATTTTTTTTATTTCTGCATATTATGGGGGTACAAATGTTTAGGTTACATATGTTGCCCTTGCCCCTCCCCAGAGGATTTTTAAATTAATTCATTTCCCCTTTTTCTCACTTCTCTTTTGAAAAAGAAGTGGATTTTTCCCTTTATTTGGTGCTTTATAAGTGACACACACAGAAATTCCCTGGCAATTAAGAATACAATTTATGTTGTGGAATAGTGATGATAGCATAATTCCGTTAGAAAATCTGTATAAGGCTTATCCGAGTGAATGTAAATTGCAAGGGGGTGCTTGTCGTGACCTGCAAGTCATCTAGATATTTGCATAGAAAATCAGTTCTGAAAAATTTAGTAACTGTTCTGGTTCTTTCTAACCTTAGTGAATGTGTCTTCAGAGCTGGGTCTTTACCACCTGCTGCTGATTGACCTTCATGTCAGCGTGCCTGCCTGTTTGAACCATCTCCTTCTAACTGCCAGATTTACCTGATGATGGAACTTGATCTAGTTGATTATTTAGCCTTGGTGCTACATTCTTAACACTGACTTCTCCTTTGTCCAGTCTCCTATAGCCTATTCTTCAGCTCTTCCATAATAACAAACATACCCTGTATCAGGCCAGGCGAGGTGGCTCATGCCTGTAATCCTGGCACTCTGGGAGGCTGAGGTGGGAGGATCATTTGAGCTCAGGCTTTTGAGACCAGCCTGAGCAACAGTAAGACCCCATCTCTACTAAAAATAGAAAAATTAGTGGGCCTTGTGGCACACACCTGTAGTCCCAGCTGCTTGGGAGGCTGAGGCAGGAGGTTTGTTTGAACCCAGGAGTTTGAGGTTGCAATGAGCACTGCACTCTACCTACTACAACAGCAAGATTCTGTCTCAAACAAACATACCCTGTATTTGTTGAACATAGAGTTTTATTATGCACTGTAATATTAATTAACAGTTACCAAGTGCTTGCTATATATCAGACACTGTGCCAAATACTACAGATAACGTAATTTAGATCAGCGGTCCCCAACCTTTGTGGCACTAGGGCCCACGGGCTTCACAGAAGACAATTTTTCCATGGAGAAGGGACAGGGGTGCTGTGGGGGCGGAGCTTAGGGAGGGAGACGGAGCTCAGGTGGTGATGCTAGCTGGGGAGGGCTGTAAATACAGTTGAAGTTCCGCGTGGCTGTGAGGCCTGGTTCCTAAGTTTCATGGAGGACAATAAGACAATTTTTCCACGAGAGTAGGGTGGGACTGGGAGGGCCAGAGTTCAGGCGGTGATGCATGGCTCGGTTCCTAACAGGGGAACACAGGTTTAGATGGTAGTTTTATCTGTTTTTACAGGTGAATAAACTGAGGCTTGGTTTAGTAACTTGCCCAAGTTCACACAGTAGGGAGAGGTGGAGCCAGGACTCAAACACAGGTCTGTTTGACTCCAAGGTCTGTAATCAACTCCCATACCATGTTGATAATTCCCTGCTCTACCTGCTGTGATTTGGACCAGTTGAATGTTTCTCAAACTGTCCATTGGCCTGCCATTTGGCTCTTAATTTCTTTCTTCTTCTTCTTTTTTTTTTTGAGACAGAGTCTTGCTCTGTTGCCCCTGGTAGAGTGCAGTGGCACCATCACATTAATAGCTCACTGCAACCTCAAACTCCTGGGCTTTGAGCAATCCTCCTGCCTCAGCCTCCCAAGTAGCTGGAACTATAGGTGCACGGCACTGTGCTCGGCTAATTTTTCTGTTTTTTTGTAGAGACAGAATCTTGCTCTTGCTCAGGCTGGTCTCAAACTACTGAGCTTAAACAATCCTCCTACCTCCACCTCCCAGAGTGCTAGGATTACAGGCTGAGCCACCCAGCTGGGCCTTATTTTCTTTTATGTTCAATCCTACATCAAACCTAAATTAAGCACGTTTGGTTCCCTGATACTGGTGGGTCTCCTGTGTTGTTGCTATCCGCTATAATAACTTGTTTTCCTGCAAGGTAAGTTTTGCTGTACATACACGTGTACATACACATATACATGCCTACACACACTGATATATTTGAAGTGCTTGTTTGCTTGTTTTTTCCAAGCTTTTCCTGGAAAAAAACAAGCAAAGTCCTTTCCTGGAACATTTTATAAATCAGTGTATTTATTAGTCTGTGATTTTGGAGATGAGAAAGAATGACTTTTTATTCCATGAATATATTTTTTGTGGAGCGTTTAATACTGTTTTAATCTACAGTTAACAATTTAAAGAACTTGTTTTTTACACAAATCACTCACACTGTATTTGTAGATTTATTGTTGACAGATGATGATGAAGGGTACGTAGGAACTGGCCCTTGTTATTTAAATGCTCAAAGTGGGCTCAGTAGGCCTGGTGTTTGCAGTGCTGGGGATCATTAGTTTTTAATGAATATCAATACTTTTACTAACGTAACCACATTCAGAATTAAGTAGATGGGGTAGGGAAGAAAACTTTGCTCTCAAGACAACAAAGTAGTGTGAATCATGGACTTTACGCTGTGCAGCTCTCAGCCTCTGTACTATCCATCACTTCTAGCTTATTTTGAAATCACTTTGATATTGCTTTAAAACAAGAGTCAGCAAACTTTTTCTGTAAAGTGTTGATAGTAAATATTTTATGCTCTGCTGGCCACATAGGTCTCTGTTGTATATTCTTATTAGTTTTGTTTTTTGCAACCCTTTAAAAATTTTTACTTTAAAAATGTAGAAACCATTCTTAGCTCACTGGCCATTCAGAAACAAGCCATGGGTAGACTTGACCCCTAGGTGGTTTGCTGACCTCTCCTATACAGGAATCTTTTCAATTGAGCCTCGTGAACACCTGCATTATAAATGTGAGCTCATATTCTGTCCCATCCTGCAGAAAGCACAGAAGTCCTTTTCCACCACTCATGTCTTGTTGTTCCTCATCACTCTTAAACTTTTAGTATGACTTGTCTATCTCTTCCTCTTTTTTTTTTTTAACTTTATTAGTTTTCTTAGAGATGGGGTCTTGCTATGTTGCCCCAACTGGTCTCTAACTCCTGGCCTTAAGTAATCCTCCTGCCTTGGCCTTCCAAAGTGCTGGGATTACAGACATGATCCACCAGGTCAGACCTACCCCTTCTTTTTCAATTTTACACTCTAAACTGCTATTGACCTATTGCCTGGATTATTGCAGGATTATCTGCTGTCCAAGTTTCTTGCTAGTTTCCTGCTTCCAGTCATTTGTATAAACTGTCGTATACATGGCTATTAAAGTGATATTCTAGAGATACAGTCGTACTGTGTCAGACCTTCGGCTGAAGGTACATCAGTGGCTTCCTAATTTCTTATTGTGTGAGATTGATACTTATCATTCTTACCTTTGAAAGGTTATTGAGCTTTCCAAACACTGACCATTTTTCTTATTAGTTCCCTATGTGAATCCACAGTTTATAAAGGAGGTCATAGCTTGTGATTAATTTTTTGACAAATCTGAAATTTGTTAGTTATAATGGATTTTGTTGAAGTACATTGTTAAAAGTAAATTCCAAGTTTGTAAAACTTAGAGGTAATATTCAGAGGCTCTACTAATAATGATAAATGCCAAGTATCATTGTGCTTTGCAGATACATTAGCTTGTTTTGAACTCACAACAAACTAATGAGGAAGATACTGTTATTTTTACTATTTTACAAGGGAGGAAACTAAGACAGAGGGGTCAGTAGAAGGAGTAAGTGGCAGAGTTAGGATTCGAACCCAAGCTGTCTGGCTTCAGAATGTGTTTTTGAACCATTGCGCTATAGTGCTTCCATAATGAATTAATAGCTAAAAGAAAGACTTTGAACCTAGTAGAGGAGAGGAAGGAATCGTTCAAACATAGCTTTAACCTTTCATCCCTTTCCCTGCCAAGGTCCCAGGTCTTTTTGTATTTTGTTGTTTTGCCAGACAGTTTGTGAACTTGGCCAAACTTTACAGATGGAGTATTTGAACGTTTGAAATAGGGAAGAGCTGAAGGTTATCAGAATAGAAAAAATTCTACTCTTTTCCTGGAGCACAATCAGCTAGGTTCCTTTTACATAGAATGTGCCAGGAATCCTATCCATAAGCAAAGACAAGAGAAGGCCTTTGAACATGATTATTCATTGTGGAAAATGTGTTAAAAACATCAACAAAGTACTGTTTTGGTCAGCCATCTGCTGGAAGATAGAAATGAACTTGTTATGAATTTGCAGTTGTTTCAGAAAACTGTTGATTAGTGTTTTGCTTATGGATTGCATATTGTCATCTGGATTAATTGCTTGGGAAGAGAAATTCTATTTACTGTTTCTTTCACAATCCAAGCCCAAATTGACGTTTCTTAGAATTCTGTGTGTAGGCAGGTGATCTGTTAATGTTGACTGAGTGAGATACAAATATCTGATCTTATTGAACAGTAAGTAACATTGGTCTTGACCCTCATTTCAGTTAAATCCTCAGATATTTAAGGTAAAGAAAGCTGATATATAAAATTCATACTTTCCAATCTGTTGGGTAAAATGAGATTATTCTTCAGTAACTAAAACACTTTTTATCATAATAAAACAGATCTTAAATATTACCCAGCCATTCATTTCACAACTTTTTACTGAGGCCATTATGTGTCAGGTACTGAATGACTTCTCTGCCCCAGGCACTGTTTTAGGTACTCAGGATATATCTATGAATAAAACAAAGCTCTGTGTCCCCATAAAGCTTATATTCTGTGTGTAGGAGGGAAGATAAATAATAAGCATAATACATAAGTAAATTATATATTATGTGTTAGTTGCTATGGAAAAGCGCCTTACAGGTGCAGACTAAGAAGGTGCCAGGGAATGGGGAGAGGCGGATTGCAGAGTCCTAGATGGGTGGCCAAGGCAGGCCTGCTAGAGATTTGAGCAGAGACCTGAAGGACATGAGGAAATAGTATAAACAGCTAATTAGCTATAAAGCTTGTCATCTCCTCTTATTTTATTGCCACTGTTCAGCTTGTTGTAGATAGACTTTGATTAATCTGAGTCCCTGCTTCTAAGACATTTATATAGCTTTAAGTATCTCAGCCTTCCCTACATTAAATGATAACAAATTTTAGTCTTTTGGTGGGGTGAAATTATGAGGAATCTGAGGACAAGCATTACCTGGGATGGAGTTTGATTATGGCTCAGTGGAATGCAATTCATAAAACCCGAGAAGACCATTAGACTGACCATGATTTAAGGTTCTGGTTTATCCTGCCCACTAATTCATTGTGAGGGCTTAGCCTGACCAATGGAAAGACATGTAGGGTCACTTATGTTTAAATATCTCCTGTTACATAGTAACTGTCAGTACGTGTCTTGAAAAGGAAAGAATTAGAATCTGAAATATTGTTAAAAAGAACTTGATGTCCTCTTCTGAGTTGGAGATTTTGCAGACATGACTTCATTCCTTCCTTACAATAGTGCTTCTCAAACTCGAGCATGCATCGCACTTACCTGGAGGACTTACTAAAACACAGGTGGCTGGGCCTCAGCCCCAGAGTCTCTGCTCAGTAGTTTGGAGGTCCTGATGCACTTGGACCCAGGACTACCACTTCACCACATGCCTCAGAAATTGGAATTATATTTTTCAATTATTTCGAAAAGGAATCAGCTTGCCAAGGCTTTGAATCCAGGTCTCCATGATTTCGCTCATCCTTTTTCTCTCATCCTGCATCTTTCTTAATTTTTTCTTTGGAAATGAGCAAAATATATCATCTAGTACTTCTTGGTATTCCTTAGTCTAAAAGTGATATATTTTATGAAGCAAAATTTAAACTCTGAGATCATTTATAGGAATTGTTTGACTCACAGAAGTTTCCATAGGACTCGTTGTCCTACTTTTGTTAAAGTAGATCATGTTAAACTAGTAACTAAGAAAGGAAAGGCCCTTTTAAAAGTTTTCAGAAACATTTTAGAGGGATGTTGTTTCAGCATTTACATTATGAAGGTTTATAGACTTGCTTTGACAACTCTAGCAAAAATCATATGCAAAAATGAATCTTTACTCGTTTTTTATTGCTCATTTGTTCCTTAGAGTTTGCTTCACATTCTCTTTTTTGAACTCTGTGGGTGAACTATCTGGGTGGTCACTGTGTATAATTGATTCACTGATCAAGTCAGCCTTGATAAGATCCAGAAAGGTCCCCAGTGAGATCCAGTGGTCAGAAAACAGATGTTCCTGGATCTCCTTGTGTGTCTACTTGATACCTCTTAAAGGCATGCGAATATTTAAGAAATTGAGCTCATAAAATTGGCAAATCTTAGTCAAACAATTAGATTTAAGGTCAACTCCCTTCCAAAGCCCAAGTGTTTTAGTCAAATTATTAAGTAGCAGAATTGACTTATTGGAATTTCACATCCTTCCTTTAGCCTTGAAATATTCTCTGCTGAATGGAGTTCACAAATGGTGAGGGAGATTTTAAGGAAAGACAGAGAAGCAGTAGTGATCTTGGATAATCCCCCATAGGGAGAAAGAAAAGAATCAGAGGAGTGGTAAATAGGCTATTATATGAAATGGGCAATGAAAAGATACTAAAAATAACATTTTATTTCATGCACTGTATGTTATTTGGTTTATGTCATTGAGCTTTCATTTGCTAACAGGCAACTACTATTTTTAGGGAGACTTTGAGGACTTACAGTCTGCTGGCTGGGAAACCTCTAGAGATGCTTATAAAGGCCACGGAGATGCTGTGGTGTTCACTGTTCAGAACCACTATCCTTTCATCCCCAGAGCCGTTGAGAAAATTTTCAAGCTAGACAGGACTTCAGAGTTCATCTAGTAGAATCTATGCCTTACATTAGAAAGCTGAGTTCCAAGGGTGTGTTCAAGTGCACAGCTAATTAATGACAAAGTGTGGGATAGATAGAATGATAGTCTAAAGGTCTGTCAGTCCTCAGATTGTCCTGCTATGTATTTCCCCCCTCCCAGATCTGTCTCTCCATCCATCTATCCTAAACCATTTATTTCATGCAGTGTGTCTTCTGCATCGATATAGAGGAACCATAATTCTTTGACTTTACTTCACCTGTATTTATATTGAAAATATAGCTGAGGTGGTTTTTTTTGTTTGTGTCTCTCTGCTTATGAACAGAACATGGCTCTTAAATAGTCCTTAAAACATTTTTCCTTTTATTGACAAGTGTAGCAGTCAGGGTCCCATCAGGAAATGGATAGCACACTTAAATTAGGAGAATTTGAGGAGGATGTAGGCAGGGTATAGGGGAACTGCAAGGTTTAGAATCGCGTTCAGTGCCTGAGGTTAGCAGCATGGAGCTGTTATCATCCCAGACCCCAAGTGGATGAGTGGAGGGCAAGGAGGGCAGGAGATAGAGCCTTTATTTAGAAATGATTGCACCTTGAGAGAACTTCAGAGCAGGGACATAGCCTGCTGGAGGCCACCTTACAGGAAGGCATCAGGGGAACTGAATCCACTGGGAAGCCAGAGCACATGGAAAGTCACACACTAGCCAGCTTCTGGGGGCACAGAGTAGGGTGGGGAAGGGTGGAGAGAACAAGGAATATGCAAATAAATTGAGGCTTTAGAATTTGTGTTGCATAAAATGTATTGATAGTTTATTTGGGTCAGCTATATAGATTTTGTGGTTTGATGAGTTTTAACAAGTTCAGTCTTTAGTTATGTTTTAAAACTGGCTCTATAGTTAATATTGGGTAACAGTGTATAGTGGTGGTCTCAACTTTTTTCTGCCTCTAGATTAGTTGTGTGTAATGCATACAAACTCACCTATAGCGTCTTCCATTATATGCAGTTGAAATTATTTTCATGGGCAAGGTGAAGTGAGAGTGGATGAAGAATGGGGTATTTTCCTCAGGGGAGCCTATAAAAAGAAGGATCTCTATTATAAAAGACCCTCTTAATTTTGATATTTAACTTGGTTTCAATTACTTTTTTGTTGTTCTTTAGAGAGTTTCTGCTTATGATCCTAATAAGAACTTGTTGAAGTTGGGCCTATTTTCTGGAGTGCCTTGAAGGAATTGAGTACTGAACTGGTTTCTCTAGTTACCTGCATTCTTTGCGTGACTTGGCAGTGAGTTTTTGTAAACACTAACTCAGTCCTTAGGAGTAGGAATCTCTTGTCATTGTTGGTAGAAGATATACACACACAGGGAAATTTAACTGATTTATTTTATGAAGTCCTTTTATTGTCTAGTTTTTAACCAGAAATTTCCTTTATTGGTATTTGTGCAAACTGAGTATTGAATTAAAGCCAATACCTAATATAATTATTCAGAGCAATTAACTTTTAACTGTGGGTTTACTGAGGTGACGTGTTTTACATGGTAGGTTTGGTTTGGAGCTACAGAGATGCGTTGAGCAGAAATTATTTTTATGTCATATAAAATTTACTTTACAGTTTAACTACCAAGATTACTTGTTTCATTTGAATAAGTGATATGAACTTGTCAAAAAGTAATTATAAAATACTTGGGTAATTTATTTGCTTGGAATCAGCTACTTAGCTAAGTGTGCGAATGTTTGTCTTTTTAAAATGGCTTCCTAGGTCTCTCAGTCAGCTGACTTGTTCAGACTGTTGTAAAATTGCTGAATGTGAGCCTGGGGGGATTATGTTTTAGTTCTCATTTTTCTGAAACAACTAGTAAAATATGGTGCTACAGTTTGTATCAATGGTGACCATATTTACTAAGCCCGAGAGCTTGCTGTGTTTCAAAATATTACGTTTTATACCCTGATTTGAAAAGTTGTCAGCATTATAGCTTTTAAAGTAAATTATTTTAAAATTATGTTATTGCTAATTTTGCTCATTATAGTGGACAGAAGAGATGAGTTCTTCTTTGTGGGCGTGCTCATATTCCTTCAGTTATGATCACTCAGTGTCTAATAAAAAGCTCAGTTTATTGAATGCTTTCTGTGACACCTGACATTGTTCTAAATGTTTTATTTCTAAGTCTCTTATTTAATCCTCACACCAACCTATAATCTTCATTTGATAGCTAAGGAAATTGAGTCACAGAGAGGTTAAATGTGTTAATTCATTTATCGAGTTTGTGCTATGCACTAGGCATGTTCCAAGTGTTGCAGCACTGACAAAAAACATTAAAATGAAGCAAAACAATTCGACCAAAGGGAGCTGTTAAGGAACTTACCCAAAGTAGAGAGCAGAGCTCTAAAAGGACATCACATCGCTGGGATGTAGCCACTTGGCTCCACAGCCTGGGCTCTTCAGCACTGAGCTATGGTGACTTCTATTTCTTATTATGTCCACAGTTTCCCTTCTTTATTATTAAGCCTTAGGCATTTACTTTCTGTCTTTTCAGCATTATAACATATTTTTCTCACCTATTTCTTGTTTTACTCATGTTCCATCTTTCATATTTACCTTTTGTGTCATATTCACATTCACATACACTGGAGTATCACTGCTAGTCTCTGGGAACATTATTGGTTTTGTGTCGTTTTGATTTATATCTGGTGCCATTTCACCACTTCATATTTTTACTTCTCTTTTCTTCCTCCTCTTCCTCCTTTACCTTTTTTTGCTTGTCATCATTCCTTTCCCTTATTCCCCTGACTGCCTTACTTTCTCAGCCAGCGTGTGTGTATACTAGCACCCAGAGGCAGAGAAGGGCTGGAGCAATGTGCAGAGGGGGATGTGGGCTACCCCTTCTTCCAGTTGTTGTTGGGAAGAGAGGTCCAGAGAAAAGAGGAAAGGTGGTTAGGTGACCAGTGGTTAGGGAAAGGACTGATTGTGTGCCCAGAGGTGGGGGAGTGGTGAGTCTGCTGGCACTGCAAAGCTGAGCCTGAGCTGTAAACATTGGAGCAACCCAACAAAGCAATGAGAGAGGACCCCCAAGTCTCATTGGTGTGGGGTACATTGAAGAAGAGAGCAGGCTCGATTTCATGGGAGGGAGAGAACAATGTGGAGCCTGAGCCGAATTATTTTGATGATTAAAACCATTGTAAGAATCACAAGTATAGTATTTGTGGCTCCAGACCATCATACTGCTAACTAAAATAGGATAGAGAGTGGGACCTGGAGCACAAAATGCAGCTGATCGAAGTAACGTTATTTCTGATCTCCTGATCTCCTAAGTAGAGCTAAGTATTAATATTAGGTTACTAAGTATGAAATGTCCAATTTCCTTAAGTATTAAGGTTGACAGCTGTTATCTCTGACATTTCACTTTGACACTTCTGTTTTGTTTTTTATTGCAAAGGTACATCCTCATTCTTTCAAATGCATGTTTTGGCTTGTGATTATCTTTTGCATTTTTTTAGAGCAATTTTGTGAAACCCTGGATAAGTCAAAAATTTCATGTTATCTTTGGATGTAAGTTCCAGTGTGGAACCAATGCAGCACAGACAGCTCAAAATATCAGTGAAATGTTTGGGAAGGATCTGGCTAATGAATGCACACAGTACATCGATGGTTTGAGAAGTTCCATTCTGGTGATTTTAATCTCGACAGTGAGCCATGTGGGTGACCTGAGACCAAGGTGGATAATGAGCTGAAAGCTGTGGTGGAAGCGAATCCATCTCAACCTATGCGTGAATTAGCAGCAGGGCTTGACATTACTATTCCAACAATATTGAACCATCTGCAAGAAATCGACAAGGTAAAGAAGCTGGATAGATGGGTTTCGCATGAATTAAATGAGCGTCAGAAGAGAAATGGTCTCTAAGCTTGCCTTTCTTTGCTGTCACGACATAAAGACGAGCCATTACTATACCGTATTGTTACGTGTGATGAAAAATGCATTCTTTTTGACAATCTCAAGTGTTCGGCCCAATTGTTGGATAAAGATGAAGTGCTGAAACACAGTACAAAACCAATATTCATCAAAAAAAGCTAATGGTGTCTGGTGGTCCAGTGCTGGTATTACCCACTACAGCTTCATGAAACATGGTCAGTTGATTACAGCGAAGTCTACTGCAGCCAGTCAGACGAAATGATGAGGATGCTTGTGATTAAGCAGCTGAGATTAGTCAATAGAGATGGGCCAATGCTCTTGCAAGACTATGTCCCAAAATACAATGCTGCTCAAACTGTAGCAGCTGGACTTGGAATCTCTGTCGTTCATTGTATTCACTAAACCTTGTATCAACTGACAACCACTTCTTCCAGGCTTTGGACCACCTCTTGCAAGGAAGAATATTCAGTTCTCAACAAGCTGTAGAAAATGCCATTCTTGGTTTCATTGCCACTTGCTCTCCAGGCTCCTTTGCTACTGGCATAAACGAGCTACCATTAAGATGGCAAAACTGTGTCAATAGTTTAGGCACATACTTTGATTAATTGTACTGCTTCTTGTTTGTGATGTAATAAACTAAACTTTTAATTCGAAATCAGACATTTCATATTTAATGACCTAATATCTTAGGTAAAATAAACACTTAATAAATACCTGTTGAGTGGAAAGTAATTTTGTCTCTTCTGTACCTGTTTTTTTAATGCACATATACATGTTTCCATCTATCTTTATACTCTTGTGCCAGGCACTAAGAATGTGTAAACGGATGAGTCAGTGCCCTCTGTAGGAGCTTGGAACTTAGTTGGGCAGACAAACGTCAACTTGTAAAATTATCTAAGGAGTATAAACTAGGTAGAAACCTACTAATTATGCCTTTTGAGTGGGAGAGTCCAGTCTTGTAGAAACCAAATAAAAAATTGGATTGGAGTTCAGAAAAGCCATTTCAGGCAGGAGGAGAGTAGCAGGATTGAAGGCAGGACAAATATGGGTAAGGATCAACATGTCAGGACGGGGAGAAGGTCGGGAGGGTTGAGCATAAGGTGAGTGGCAGGAGATGAATTGGAGAGTAGGCTGGAAAGCTGCCTAATCCTTTATGTTTTTGTTTTTATATTATGCCTTTAAAGTCTCTTTTAAATAACGTCAGATTTAGAAATAATCTCAATGTTTTGTTCTAGAAGACTATGCTCTCTGGATATGTAAAGAGTTCATATTGGTCTTAATACTTTGCATACTAGAAATTTTAATTTAAATATTTGTCCACTCATTGGTTTTCTAAATCAGTTCACTTTTTTTTCTTAAATCAAGTCTTTGATGAGAATATAACATTCATTCACTGAGCACCTACTACTGAGCTCAAACCCTCCTGGTTACTACTTCCACCCTCCTCCAAAATAACCACTATCCTGATTTCTAACACTGTAGATTAGTTCTGTCCGTTTGGAGCTTTATATAAATAGAACTGTATCATATGTACTCTTTTGTGTTAACTTTTTTTGCTTAAGGTTATATGCGAGAGTCATCCATATTATTTCATGTAGAAGTTCCGTGCTGTGTGGTGTCACATTGTATAATTATACTACATATTATACTGCTGTTTATGGCTAGCTGTGTTGTTTCTGGATTTTTTTTTTTCCTTCCTTCCTACTTACAAATAATGTTTCCATGAACATCCTTGTGCATCTTTTAGTGCACGTACATGTATTTGTTGTTGGGGAAATCTCTAGGAATGGAATGGATAAGTCCTATGGTATTCGTGTTTTAACTTCAGCAGATCCTGCAAACAATTCTAAAGAGGTCGTGATGGTTTATATTATATTTCAGCCAGCTATGTATGAGAGTTCTTCCTGCTCCATATCCTTGCCAACACTTGGTATTTTTGGTCTTTGAAGTTCAACTGTTCTGGTTGGTGTATAGTTTGAGCTTATTGTGATTTTAATTTGCATCTTCTCATAACTAAGATTAAGCGCTTTCTATTGGCTCTGTAGATATAAGTGGTGTGTGTGTGGCGGGGTGTGTCTAGTTTTTTTGTTTTTTATTTGGGTCCTTTCTTAAAAAATAATTATTAGAGATTCTTTTTATTTATTCTAGATATTAGCCCTTTGCTAGTTATGTATGTTACAGATACTCTCTTATGGTATCTCTTATGGTATCTTATGGTATACTACTCTCTTATGGTATCTTTTGATGGCAGACATTCTTAGTTTTAATGTGTTCTAATGTGTCTTTTTTTTATGATTGTTCTTTTTTGTGTCCTATTTAACAAATCTTATGTTTGGTCATGAAGATATTCTCCTATGTTAATGTCTTAGTCTGGTGCGAGGTTGAGGTCAAGATTCTTCTTTCCCCCACCCATGCGGATTGCCAGCATTGCTTTTTTTTAAGTGGCAAATCACAGAACATAAAAGATTTCAAAATGTTTTATCTAATTCAGTCTCTTCTACAAATATTAATAATTTTACGTGATTTAAAATGTTTTCTTTTAATAGAAATAGTGATTGTTTTTCATTTCTGTAACAATACTCTAAATTGCATACAAACTGGTTTTTCTGCCTTCCCATGGACTTATCTTCATCCACTGTAGAGAAAACGAAACAAAACAAAAACCTGAGGAATTTTACATAGTGTCTTTGCTCTGAGAAGTCATATCTTTATGTTGAATACAAGAAAATCCTCTACATGTATGTATGTATAAACACACCCAATATGTGCATTGAGCATATTTATGCATACATAGAAGAACAGTGAATTGGTAGATAAAATAGATAAGTCTATTAGGAAAATTAGTAGTTTTTATTATTTGACTCCTTTCTGCTTCTTCCTTTTAGATTGATTTCTTATAGTGATTCCAAAAAGGATTTATTGGAAGGAAAGGAAACCTTCTGTGTTATTTCTTTCTAGTATTTGTTATTTATACTTTTTATTTTCTCCTCCTTTCCCCATTTTTCTTCAAAGACATAAAGCATTAAAATGGTTGTAGCAGTGGAACTGATGAACAAGCATCATATTTTCAGAGAAGCTTATTATTTGGTTAGTTGATACTTATTTTGCTATTTTTATTGGTCCTAAGATTTAGAGAATACTCTTTTCTTCTGAAAGATAGATAATACTGTACTTCTAAGGCAAACATTATATATGAAAATAAAAAAGGTAAGAATTTTGTGGTCTACTGTGTGTACATTGCTTTCTGTAGTTGGACTATCAAAATAAGTGTTGTTTGCAATGTTGAAATTAGATCTTTGAGGATTAGCTTGACATCTGTTTTGAAATCCATAATTTTCTATTTATCTAAACAGAACTTTGTCCTCAGATCTTAGTATGAGATTATATTCTTCAGCTCTAGAGCTCTTAAATACAGTTTTGTTTTCCCTAAAAATTTGTTTGGGATTATATGAGCTCAAGTTTTGTCTATAGGAGATAAGATAAAGAGAATCACAACTATCTGCGGAAACTCCAAGAAATAAGAACCTTGAGGTGAAGGCTCAATTCATCAGGATTTATTTTAAAT
The DNA here is from genome assembly GCA_963575035.1 of Avahi laniger. Lineage (NCBI taxonomy): Eukaryota > Metazoa > Chordata > Mammalia > Primates > Indriidae > Avahi > Avahi laniger. The sequence continues at coordinate 61,373 of CAUYSK010128881.1, forward strand.
CAGTATGTTACTTACTCAAAAGTAGTCAGCTTTTAGTTTAATATATTTTTTGTGAATAAAGTTGCCCTTACTGTCTTTTATAATGAAATCTTCTGGTTTAGTGTAAGATGAATATGTTAATTGGGGGTTTCCAAGTTAACCTTTAAGGATTATGGCAGTATGTGACCGTAAGATAATTTTCTTTGTTGTAGGAAAAGGAAACTCGCACATCTTCTTTATTACATAGTTACTGGCAAAATATAAGAGTGATGGTGAAGGAAAGTTCTTCTTAATTGTAATCAGTCTTGGTTTGTTCAGCAAATTTTATTTTCCATTAATTGTATTTACTCTAAAACTCAAGGATGTAAAATTAAGGGACTACTCAAATTTTAACTAAATTTCAGTTGTGTGTATTGAACATTTGCTCTAAGACTTACGATTTCTGGGGAAGAAGTGTAAACAAGAATACCGTTGTGGTGCTCACATAGCTTATAAACTAAAATAGGACTAAGACATTTATACAGTCAGTGTCGCTTAATGTTTTGAGAAATGCGTTGGTAGGTGATTGTGTCCTTGTGTAAACATCATGGAGTATACTTACACAAACCTAGATGGTAAAGCCTCTACACCTCTAGGCTACATAGTATAGCTGTTGCTCCTAGGCTACAAACCTGTATAGTAGATTGTTGTCCTGAATACTGTAGGCAGTTGTAACACAATGAGAAGTTATTTGTTTATCTAAACATAGAAAAGGTTCAGTAAGAATAGGATATTATAATTTTATGGGACCACTGTTGTATATGTGGCCCATTGTTGACTGAAACACAACTGTATATGTGAATTATTCTGAGGTGGGCATTTAGAAATAGTTGATTTGGTGGCATTTCCCAGAATTCTACTTCTGCTGTGTGGGAGGAGGGGGCCAGGTGAGTCAAATGTGGTGAAGACAGAGTGCAGTTGTGTAAGATGACACACTAGGATGGCTCCAGCCTGCATTCACTTTCAGAGGTGAGCTACATTTGTGCTCACAATGGGATTGGAGAGGTTTCCTCCAGCTTAACCTGTAAGCTGAATGGCTCAAGCGAAACCAAAGATGCAGATAAATGGTGGCTGATAAACAAGAGTGGAATGAATGAGAAGCATTCATTTTCCTAAACTTGGAGTGGAAAAAAAAACTAGTCATATGATTAAAAACTTAATAATACTGCCCTAAAGGAGTTTTGTCATAGTTAACAGTGGTAAATATGGAAAATGAATATTTTTTTTGGATTTAGCATCAGAAATGGATGGGTTTTATCATAATCAGAATCTTAGAAAGTTTTATGCTTAATTGTCTTTGATCACTGTAGTATATAGTTTTGTATCCATAACTAGTATAATAATTAGTTTTTCTTTGCTCCTAAAAATATAAAAGTTTTAAATTGAATATTTTATGTATTTGAGGGACAAGTTATGTAATAGGCTTAATTGGATGAAAATACACACTTCTTTCTGAATAATTTATTAGCTGAACTGTCTTCAACTTTTATACCTTTATATCTTAGGTAATTGAGGCAGTTTCTTTTATATCTAGGTTATCATTGGAAAATATCATACATACATTGAATTTTTCTCATCTCTAGTAGTTTATTTTTTAATTTTCACTTTATGTAGATTTTTATTGAACTCCTACCATGTGTTTGTCATTGGTCTAGGTCCTCTGAGAACACAAAGGTGAATGGGCATGATTCTTGCTCCTGAAGCTAACAAAAGATAGGAAATTTAATTAATCTTTGAACATTATATGAATCATACTTTTTAATACTGTCTTAGTCTGTCTTGTGTTGCTATAAAGAAACCTGAGGCTGGGTAACTTATAAAGAAAAGAGATTTTTTGGCTCATGGTTCTGCAGGCTGTACGAGAAGCATAGCACCGGTGGCACCGTCACCTGCATCTGGTGAGGGCCTCATGCTGCTTCTGCTTATGGTGGAGGCAAAGGGGAGCCAGTGTGTGCAGAGATCGCATAGTGAGAGGGGAAACGAGAGCAAGAGGGGGAGGTGCCAGGCTCTTTTCACCCACCAGCTCCCTTGGAACTAATGGAGTGAAAACTCACTCACCCCTGATTTGTCCCCATGACCCAAACACCTCCTATTAGGCCCCACCTCCTCCAATACTGGGGATAAAATTTCAGCATGAGATTCGGAGGGGACAAACATCCCAGCTATAGCAAGTATGAAGTGTATGTAAAGTGTATGGGAAGACAAATGAGAGAAAAATTAATGTGGTAGACAAAGAAAGGCCTACATATGAGATATTTGAACTGGGCCTTGAAGGATGGGCAAGAATTGGTTTTCTGGTTTAAATATAGATTTTGACAGGCTGAATTTTTATCACTATAAATATAACATATGAAAGAGTTCTCTCCCCTCATATTCTAAATTCCTGTCAATAGTCTTCTAAAGTTCAGAAATATTTTGTTAATAGGAGGTTTACGTAATTTTCAGTAAGGTTCTCAGAAAAGGCATTTGACCAGAATTGAGATAGTTTTCAAAATATGTAGTTACAGCAGTGATCCATACTTTTGGTGTAATGTTAAGATAGCCATGCTTTTTATGAAAACAAGTTAATTCTTTTTCACATTTTTATTTTTTGTATGTATGTGTGTGTTCCCTTACTGTTCTGTTGACTTTGTTTTTCTACTTAATAGCTGTCAGATTTTATCTAAGCTCATGAAACATAATGTGTAGATTCATTATACTATATGATGTAATTTTTATTCTCATTGGTAATTAGTGAATTAATTCTGTCAGTGTTAAGTGCCAATAGCTAAGAAAATAGATGCCATTGAAAATTGCTTGTAATTGCTGATATGGGAAAGCAAATTGGAAACGTGAAAACTCAGACTCAGTATAGACGTTTTTAGGTACTGTTTAGCCTTGTTAGTGATTTAGATGCGAGGTGGGCAAAATTGATTTGAAATAACTAGGGAAAATATTTGGAGGTTAGAATGATTGTGTACAACTAGTTCAGACACCTTCAGGCAAGGAGTTGTGTGAGTGGGAGGAAGTAGGCAAGGATAAGTGTGATAGGAGAGTAGGTCAGAGAAAGTCAATAGGAGGCCAGACCAATAGAACCTGCTAGGCTGTTATAGACTGGCTTTTACTCCAAGTTGGAAAATCATCGATGGACTTTTTTTGCCTTTTCCTTTTCCTTTTTTTTTTTTTTTTTCTTTTTAACGAGATGGGATTTCCTTATGTGGCCCAGGGTGGATTGCAGTGGTTATTCTAGATGCAGTCATAGCATGTTATAGCCTTGGCCTCCTGGGCTCAAGTAATCATCTTGCCTCAGCCTCCCAAGTAGCTATACCTATAGGCATGCAGCACTGTACCCAGCTTGTCTTTTGAGCAGATGAGTGAACATGATGTGATCTGCTTTTTGAAAGTATCATTCTGAGTGCTGTGTTGAGGATAGACTGCAGTGTGGGGGCAAGGGCAGAAGAAGACCAGATAGGAGGCTGTGGAAGAGAGATGATGATAATATACATAGCATTGTAGATGATGATAATGATTTGATAAATGATTAGGTTCTGGGTGTACAGTGATGTGTCACTTAATGAGGGGGACATGTTCTAAGACACGTTGTGTTCTTAGATGATTTTGTCCTTATGCAAATATCATAGAGTGTACTTAAACAAACCGAAGTGATGTAGCCTATGACATACCTATGCCACAAGGTACAGCCTATTGCTCCTAGACCACAAATCTGTACAGCATGTTACTGTGCCAAATATCGTAGGCAATTATAACACAGTCGTATTTGTGTATCTGAACATAGAAACGGTACAGTAAATATGTGGTATAAAAGATAAAAAATGGTATAACTGTCTAGGGCACTTACCATAAATGGAGCTTGCTGGACTGGATGTTGCTGTGGTGAGTCAGTGAGTGGTAAGAGAATGTGAAAGCCTAGAACATTACTGTACACTACTGTAGACTTTGTAAACACTGTACACTTAGGCTTCACTAAATTTATTTTTAAAATAAAGTAATTGTGCTATGACGTCACTCGAAGATAGGAATTTTTCGGCCTCATCATAATATTATGGGACCTCCATCATATATGCAGCCTGTCGTTGACTGGAAAAGTCGCTATGCAGTGCATGGCTATATTTTAAAGAGAGGGCAGAGCTGGAGCTTGGATTATGGCAGGGTGAGAGAGGGGTTGAGGAAGATGCCTTGGGTTTTGACCCAAGACACTCAATAAAAGGAATTGCCTTGTCCGAAGATGGGTTAATCTTAGAAAAAAGGAGGAGCTGTTAAAGTAGAGATACAGAGTAGACAGATGAACGTAGGAAATTGGAGTTCAGGTGAAGAGGACTGGGCTGGAGATACAAATTTGGGAATTTGAAAGTCGGATGTAATGAATCTGTACTTTAAATTCTATCATTGCATGTAATCATATTATCACACTATAATTATATGCAAATAGATACTTGTTAATAGTAATAGTTCTCTTATGCTACGTACTTGTCTAAAATAATCACTTTTGTTTGGTATCAGCATCTCATATGATTCCTTGGCACACTGTACTTTTTCTGTTACGGTTTCTATCAAATTATATTGCAATTGCCTAATTATTTATTTTACTAGAATTTAAGCTTCTTGAGGGCAGGAACCTGTTTTGTTGTATGCTCACTGCCAGAGATGCTTATGTAGATCATATAAAACTCAGTTTGATATGAATTGAAATGTAATAGTACCAGAACACTAAATGTTTCTAAATGTGAATTTTTAAAAATATATGTCGTATATGAAAGCAAGAAACTACCGTCTTTCCATTTTTAAACAAAACTGTTAAGAGCAAACAAAAAATAACTGATTTTTTTTTTTCTTTCCTTTCTCCTTTTCCCTGAGGGGATTACCTTTGGGGAAGACAGGTCCTAAGTGGTATCAGAATGGAAATTAAATCATAACCATGTGATTTTTTTATGGGCTACAAATCCTTAATTTGAGAAAATTTCAAAAATAGTTCTATTGTGAATATCCTATCATCCTATCCAAAGTTGAGTATTTCTGAAGACATACACAATGTCAGAATCGAAAAGGTAATAAAAAGAAAATGTCACGTTTTCCCTTTTATCATTAACTTTGACACCTCACCACTTATCTTTAATTATAATACCATGGTTGGGTTAGTAGAAAGGACCATTCCTCTGATCTTTAAAAACATGCTTGATTTTAGCACATTTCACAGAGGTATAATTAATACCTTAAAAAGATAAAGTTTGTGCAGTCCCTCCAAACTTACAGAAGAAAATAGTACCAGTAGAAGGTATAGCAGCACTAAAGAAACTGTCACCGTTATTTACCAAAATAAGCAACACTATGGAGCCACCCTAAATATAGATGGAGAATAAAAAAATTCTGAGCAATGATTAATATGTAAATCATAGGAAACTAAAACTTTATATCAATAATCAAATCAAATAATAGGTAATCCAGTGTTTTGTTTTTTCCTCCTCAGAGCCCTTTCTGCGTAATTGTAGATGACTCCTATTTAATAGATAAAAACTGACCTGCTTTATTAGGGAATTGGGTTGGGGAAAATAGGGGATTTAAAACTTTGAGAACATTGAGAGCCAGTGATCTTATTTGATTTTCCCATTTTTTTTATTGCTATTTGAGAGAATAAAGGCCTAGAGAAGTGTAATGACTTATCTGAAGTCTAGAGGTGGTGGCAAAGCCAGGTCTAAAATTCAGAGAGACAAGATTGTGCTTTCACTAGGACCTGACTTCTAATCCAATCCTGCCTTCTTAATTCTCATTTTAAACTGAAGTTCAAGTAAAAGCAAATGCAGTTTTCATCAGCCTTTATTTAAAACCGTGGGAAATCGATATATTAAAGACTTTTCTTCTTTTCTAAATACATGAGAGAAACTAAAAATCAATACCTGAGGCAGGAACAAAATCACACAATTTTGGTTTTGATTGAATTTTATTTGTTATAGTTGACTGTAGACTCAGAGACTGTATACTATTTTGTAGAGACTGGACAAAACCAGCACAAGTGCAGTAATAGCCATTCATTCAGTAGCACAACACTCTGGAATGTGCTAGTGTTGATGGCGTGTTTAATTTATTGAGGCTGTTTTCAGGCCCCTGGGCCAGGTCCTAGTGAAAGCATAACCTTGTCTCTCTCTTGCTCTCAAAAGAGAGAGGTGATATGCTCATTTAATAGATTTATCTTGTGAAGGCATATGATATTGATGGGAATTCAAGGGACTTGCACAATCTAAGGACACCAACCAAAATTTGTAAACTATAACGGTGAAGTTGGCAGAAATCTACGACATTTTCACTTGCAGTTTTGAAAAACTTTATTTCTCTAGTTAAATGATAATTTATGTGAAACAATAACTACATAAATGCTAGCTTTATTTCCACTTTCTATTCTTTGTCAGATGCTGTGCCAAATACCGAAGCTTGAAAGATGAATAAGACAGGGCTTGTGCCTTCAGGGAATTCATAGTCATCAGAAATGCCAGAGGGGAAAGTAAGGTGTAGCAAATTAGGATAAACATATGAATATAGTTTTACGGGATAGAGGAGCACTTCTACCCTTGGGAGAAGGGGATAGGAAGGACTTTGGAGAAGAGTCGCCACTTGAATTGGTCCTTGAAAGACAGATGGGATCTTATCTGGTAAAGATGGTAATGCTTTCAGGAGAAGCAGTTCATAACACATAGTTCCCTCCCCCTCATCTTCCCTCAGCTCTTCATTCCTATTACCTCTCTTTTTTCCACTTTCCATCTCTATAAAAAAAGATATTTTACTCGTTGGACACATTGATGAGGTTCTTAGGACTATGCCTAGTATGGTAGGCTGCTGATGGGTCCCAAAGATATGTCTACATCCTAATTCTTAGAACCTGTGAATATTACCTTATTTGGAAAAAGTGTCTTTGCAGATGGGATTAATCTAAAGAGCTTGAGATGGGAAGATTATCCTGGGTTATCCAGGTAGGCCCTAAATTCACAAGTGTTCTTAAAGAGCAGAGGGAGATTTGAGGCATACACAGGAGGAGATGTGAAGACAGAGGCAGAGATTGGAATAATATGGCTACAAGTCAAGGAATGCCAGCAGCCCCCAAAACTTCTGGGGAGTACAACCCTGCTGACACCTGCTTTTGAGGGCTGCTATAACAAATTAGCACAAACTGGGTGACTTAAAACAACAGAAATTTATTTTCCTAGACAATCTCCCTCTGAAGGTTCTAGGGGAGAATCCTTCCCTGTCTTTCTTAGCTTCTGGTTGTTGTTGGCAATTCCTAGTGTTCCTTGCAGCTGCATCACTCTAACCTCTACCTCCATTGTCACCTATGCTTTTCCCCCTCTGTGTGTTTGTGTCCAAATTTCTCTCTTCTAAGGACACCAGTCATTGTATTAGGGCCCATCCTGGTCCAATATGACCTTATCTTAACTTGATTACATCTACGGAGATCCTATTTCCTTATAAAGCCACATTCACAGATACCCGGGGTTAGGACTTGAGCATACCATAGTTCAACCCACGACAGGGGGTGGGAATTGCTGACACAGTGACTGAGAGTGCAAGCAAGGGAACTATTAATAATTGGGAGGTTGTTGCTCTGTGGGCGAGAGATGATGGCTGTTAGATTCAGGATATATTTGGGGGATAGAGCTGAGATGATTTGCTGAAGATTATGAGGGAGAGGGGAAGGTTGCCAATGACTTTTCTATTTATATGCATAAAGAGCTGTTAATCCAAGGGAGTGAGAATGATAGATTTATAGTGATAACCTTGAATACATTTAAGTGATTAAAAATTTTATTGGCATTTCTGAGCATGTCTTACAACTAATTGAATGTTACATTATTTATTTTATTTTATTTTTTACATATTCTTTACCCTGGATATTGCTTAAATGAATGTGTATCCTAAGTAATTATGTTCTGTTTAGTGTTTTACAACTAATATGCAGGTCTTTTGTACATGTGTTGACATTTTAGTTCACCTTCCAGTTGGTTTATTTAATTAGTGGATCTAGTTCTATTTGGTGTTAAAAGTAGCAAAAAATACATAAAATTGTTGAATATGTAAGATTGTGATAGTCTGCAGAGTTGATCTTCGTGGTTTTTAAGTCCTTTCCAGGTGCTAAGAGCTTCTCTTGAAGATAGCTAAGTAAACAACAAGGTTTAACTTAGCACTGAAGTGTTAACTCTGGCACAGTTTAATACACCAATTATTGGACTTTAGCCAACCGATTGCCTTACACTCAACAAAACTCACTGTATGCTTCATGTGTCTTTAGTAGTTTTAATGTCCAGATACAGGGCCTAGAGGCATAATATTTTTGTCTCCTAGGGCATTCGCCTTTAATATTTAAAAGTCAAGATACCATATTGTGCCTAGCAATTCATTTGGAGCTCCGATGACAAGAATTGCTTTGATCGTATGTGATACTTGATGATTAAGTAACTTTTATTGTGAACTTAATAGAGTGTTCCTCCCTTATCTTCAGGCGGATACATTCTAAGACCCTCAGTGGATGTCTGAAACCTTGGGTAGTACTGAACTCTGTATATATTAATACTAAGTTTTTCCTATACTTACATAATTATGATAAAGTTTAATTTATAAATTAGACACAGTAAGAGATTAACAATAATTACTGAGAATAAAATAGAACAATTATAACAGTATGCTGTAATAAGTTATGTGAATGTGGTTCACTTTCTTCTCATTTTGTTATGATTACAAGTATGTAAATTTTAAAAATTGACAAAAATTCAAAATGTTTACAATGAAGAAAGTAGGATTATGGTTTTTTAAAATTTCCTTTTATTTTAAACTTTTGATGGGGCTGTATTTATGATAATAATAATTGGAAAAATTTAAGCAGGAACTCTGTAGATTTTGTGTGTGGTTCTAAGAAGTTTTAAAATCTTCTGAAATTTCCTATAAGTACATCATAGGAATAGGCTAATTATGGAAGGTTTTGTAGTTTTTTAAAAAGATTCTTTGTAAGTTGAGAAATAGTCATTTATTTGGAATGGGTAAGTTTTAGACATTTCTGAGGTGAAGTCTGAGATAGCTTCTTAAGGTCAGTTTTGGAATTTTGAATTTAGACTCAACCTCTTTATTGTAATCAGCTTTACAGGGAAAAGAGTGATTACTGAATATTACCTAATGCAGTAAAGAGTACTAGAAAATAAAGGTTTTAGGGAATTGCTTTGCTCTTGAAATTTTTGTATTTGTTTATAAAAGTCAAATTTAAACAATATTAGTATATATTATAAGGTGGAAAGTAAACTCTGTAAACCCGACCTTCCAGAGAGAACCACTGTGGAAAAGAATATTGAATCTTATTGCAACCTATATGATTGCGTAGATGTTGTTCTTTGTGATCTTCTGGAGTCATCTTGGCCGATGTCTGTCCTTCACAGGAAAGGAAGTTGAAATGTAGTCAAGTTTTTCATTGTCTTCGGAGAGAGCAACAATGGTGTGGATTATCCAAAAATCATTCACGCTTGGCTTTAGAATTTTTGGTTTAGTATTTACTTAGAAGTGTGTGTTTGCTTGGATGGAACACTACAATACTTCTAATAAAAGCATGTCACCGTGAAAACTTGGCTCAGCTGAGGCTGTCCAGCTTCATCATCCTGATTTCCACACCCACAGCAGTGTGCATTACCTCTGACATAGTCACAGTTTCTACCTAAAGGAGGTAGCTGAGTATGTTGTTTATTCTTTTAGAGCAGTTAAGAGTAAACAAGGATATACTGGACCTTAGGCAGTCTTCGATTTAAGATTTAGTCATTCCCGAGGCCTCTAAAACCTCATGATAGATAAGTTGTAGGCAACTTAAGAATGTTGAATATGACAGAAGCTTAACAAACCCACGGACCTGAGCAAAGTCTAGCACTTATTAAAATGAAAATGACAGCAATAAAAAGTTAGTAAAAGTATTTCAGTGATTGTTCCAGCCAGTGAAAATATTGCCCATCAAATAAGAAAGAAAGCTTAAAAGAATGCTGAAAAGACTCTCAAGGTATTGTATGAACTTATACACAGGAAATGTGAGCCCACCATTTCAGGGAAGTAACAGATGGTGAAGACATTCAACTGACAAGTGAAGGTTGATTTGAAAAATTTCAAATGTGTTTTCTTTGCCAGATATGAAGTTAAATAGCAGGAGGCTGCCCCTAACTAATTCCTGGAACCGAGCTGACGCTGCTTGTTAAAGCCGGGAAGGTTTATGGTCTATATGAACACAGAATTATAATGAAGCCCAGAGTTGAGCAAGATACCTTCTCTAAACACACAGCCCAAGAAGAGACAGGAGCATCAGGTATTCAGGACAACTAAAGAGTAATTTTGATCTGTCAATGGAATCTTGGAATGGAGAGAGCTTTAAAGATGCCTGAGAACTGAATCTAGCTTCTTGTGAGGACAGGAGGTAGGGAAGGAAGAGGGGAAGAAGGGAGTGGAAAGGCAGCACCTGCTCACTAGTCCATTCATCCTGCGTTGGCCTCTCATTTTCTCCCCAGCCTGGTTCACTTGCTTCTTTGGTCCAAGTTGATTAACCAAATGCCGATGATCCACCAGGTCAAGAAGTATACTGGTACTACAGTGTTAGACCCAGTGGGTCTCAAATTGTGATCTCCAGATCTTCAGCATCAGCACAATCTAGGCCCCCACCCGGATCTGTTGAATGAGAAACCTCTGGGTGGTGGAGCCCTGCAATCTGTGTTTTAGCAAGCCTTCCAGTTGGTTTTGGTACATGCTAAAGTTTGAGGCCTTCTATTCTAACTTGTATTCATTCAGCATTTCCTTTTAGCATTTTAATTTATTATCTGCTGCTGTACATTACATGAGTGTACAATCAGTAATCATCTTCATAACTTTGATTTTGCATATTTTAATAGCTCATGGCTAATGTTACTATGGATTATGTGAGAGTTTTCTTTGGTGTTTTTTTCCCCTTTTTGATTACTTTAGCCCTGTGTTTACAGAATCTTTAAGTGTATATAGGGGCAGTTCACATTTTTCAGGTACTATTTAATCAGTATTATAAATGAAATTATAAGCTGTAGGAATATTAAAGAATTTAAAGATAAAAGAAAGGCTCAGGGCATGACATTTGCCTGGGATAAAAGTCTACAGTAATTTGGGAGATATAAACAAACCTAATCAAACTGAATACTTGTCAGTAACCAGTAAGATTTACTGGGCAGTCGACTTTATATATTTTGATCTGAGGCATACATTAACTCTCCCAAATGTATTTAGCAGCTGGTTGTCATTTCCATTAGCTAAAAAGCAGCTAGTCTTAAATATGTTTCAAAGCTCCTGCCAGCACTCCTTGCTGAGCTTCTTTAGCCTTTCAGTTTCCAGACAAAATTCCCAGATGCAGTTCAGTGCTTAGGTCTCTAGACCTCTTATGGAGTCATTTCAGTCCTGCTGGCTCTTGAAATGACCCTAGGCAAGTAATTTAATTCATTCTTTTTGTCACTGGTGGTAGTCAAGAAGGATTTAAGGATTTATATGCAATAAGAAACATGCGTTAGAGTTTTATCAGTCTAAGCTCTAAAGGTAAAGAGGGTGAGGTGAGAGTTGAGTGTTTTCACTCATTCCTGATAATTTTCAGCTCCAGGCAGATGGTAAATTAGGCACATGGTAAATTCTTCCAGTAACTTTATGTAACGATCAAACTTTTCCTAGTTTTTGGTGCTGTATTATCATGAGCACTTTTACTCTGTAACATTTTATTGTGATTGCTTAATGTGCTATTCTTATTCTTGTTTTTGACCCTTTTTGGTTATAGTGGACTCTCATTAATTCATACAAAGTCCTTTAAGGGAAGTGTAGGTTATTAAAGTTTTAGTAAATAGAACTAAGTGAAACCAACATAGTAAAGTTGTATGAGTTATTGCCCCGAAACTTAGTGGTTTCAAATACCAAACATTTGTCTCTTAGGACTACAGGAGTGGCTTAGCTGGACAGTTCTGGCTCAGGGTCCATCTTGAAGTTTGCAGTCAGGGTCCTAGGGGCTGGAGTTTTCTAGGCTTGACAGTGGCTGGAGGATCTGTTTCCAGTATGGATTGTTGTCATGGCTGTTGATAAGAAGGCCTTAGTTCTATGCTGGCTTTTGGCAAGTAGTTTTGGTTCCTCACCCTTGTTGCCCTTTTAATAGGGTTATGTGAGTATCCTCATGACATGGCATCTGGCTTCCCCAGAGAGAGTGATCCTAGAGAGAGAGCAAGGAGGAAGCTATATGCCTTTTATGACCTAGTTTCAGAAGTCAGAAGCTGCAGCTGTGGCTTCTATCACATTTTCTTTGTTAGAAGCGAGTCACTGAGTGCAGTCCATTTACAAAGGGAATAGAAAGTAGGCTCTACCTTTTGAAGGGAAGGATTTCAAAGAATTTGTGGACAATATGTCTACAAATATTTTAGACTTGTTCTGTTTTTAAACTTTAAATATGTGCTATTTTTCATGATATTTGAATACATACATATAAATTTGAATGCATACATATATTTATAATGCTGGAATTACATTATACCTGTAGTCTAAAATAGACATTTTCCTGTTAATACTCTGTTATAACCATCTTCTCAGGTCAGTAATTGTCTGTCTGTAGTATCATTTCAAGTGACGCCTTAGGATTCTATTTGTGGATGTATCCTACTTTAATCAGTTCCCTTCTGTGAGATGTTTAGGAGAGTTTTTAATGTTTTATCACTGTAAATAACATTACATGCATTACACTGCTGATATGCATGTACATTATTATAGCCTTTCTGAATGGCAATTTGGAAATAAATATCAAAAGCCTTAATTTTTGTAACCCCTTTTCAACTTCTAAAAATTAAATCTGAGAAAAAAATTTAACAAGTTCACAAAAAATTTTAATTGGTGAAATCAGTAATGTAACCAGTTAGTGTCTCATTGAATTAATGGAACTTTAAAGATGCTAAAAATTTTTCTATATAAAACAAATTATTGAGGATAATTTTTTTCTCTATAGAACGGTATATTTTGATCCTAAAATAGAAAAGAGAGAAACCTAGTCTCTTCTTTTAGGAGATGGAGGTGTTTGTTTAAAGCATCAAGGTGATCTCTCTATTTCTGACTGGTGTTTATATAGGCTTTATGAAAACAGATTGCTGGGCTGCACCCCCAACGATGCTGATTGAGCAGTTTTGGGGTAGAGCGTGAGAATTTGCACTCCCAATAAGAGTCCAAGTGATTCTGATACCACTCCTGGGACTACACTTTGAAGACCACTGTGGCTGAGACAATTCAAAGTCTACTTTAGAATTCTCAGGAATTTTTCTACAAAGTAGCTGTATCCAGTATTAGGTATATCTGTTAAGGTCAGAATCCTAATATTTTGTGGTAGGATAGAGAGATTAATGTACTGTTCATTATTGTTCTATTTATATTCGTTTTTGAAAGGTAGATAGTATAGTGACACCCAATTTAACCATAAGTGAATTGGTCAGTAGTCCCCACCACTTAGATTAATACCTGCAAATATGAAAATCAAGAAAGGCCCCTGCGTCCAGAAAGAGCTACCATGGGTTTTAATATTTTACTTTGAATGAGGCTAGAGGGCTAACTTTAGGCCTATCATTGTAGGATTGAATATGAAGTAAAGCAGCACATTAGAAGTTGTTTGTATACTCATCACTGTCAGTAATGGGGAAAGAAGAGCAGAACTATGTTAATACTGATGTTTGGAACTGTTTTTTGGACAAGGACAGATAGCTGTTCCAGTCCACTGATCCCACAGGCTTCTCTGAATTCCTGATTACAGTAATATATTTATAAGCAGCATTTTGAAGAAAATCTTTAATTATGTTAACTATACTCTTAGAAATTATAAAAATAAATAGTAGGTATTAAAGTTAAATTAAAAATATAACACTTTGTTCCAGCCAAGTTGCAGAAATAGGGACTTCATTTATTCATTCACCCACAGCAACTAAAAATGGGAGGAAATACATGAAATAACAGCTTTCAGACACTGGGCATCAGTCAGCACAGGGCACAAAAGCCCACAGCAAATCCAGTCCTTGAGAGAGGGGAAACAAATTAGATGAGCCCTATACCTGCACCAATATGCTGATGAAAGAGAGTTCTAGGCCTCAGTGCAGGAAAAGGAACCCAGATAGAACCTGATACTCGCCCTGAGTTCAGAAGACAGAGCTGGGAGTCTGTTGAGTCTAGGCCACTTGAGTTTATAGGCCAGAGTGCTGGAGAAGAAAGAGCTGCTGTCAGAGGTAGAGTTCTGGACGTGTGCATAGGGGTTACCACTGAGCCTAAACTGAGTCCTGACCAGTGCACGTCTGTGAGGAAACTATCCAGGGCTGGGGAAACAACAAAAGGGAACAGAGGGCACAAACCTTGAAGTTCATATAGGGCCAGGGATAGTTCGTGTTCCTATGAGCTAGAGTAGAAAACCTTATAATTTACAGGGCATCTGGTAGAGTACTCAGCAGGGCGTTGCTAGCTGCTATTATTATTAGCTCTGGACTTAAGACTGCTCTGGTCCTGTATAACAAATTTTAGAACCAAGCCTTTTGAGAACCAGACTGTTTCTAAACAACTTAACTGTGTTCTAGAACAAAGCTCTGCAATATTTCTAGAAATACAAATATATGCAGCACTCAACAAGGTAAAATTCATAATGACTGTCCTCCAAATGTGGAAAATATGAGGAGAAAGCTCAATGAAACTAACTGACACAGAAATGATGCAAATGATAGAATTAGTTGAAAAAAGGGCAAACATTTCTATCATGGCAAACATTTCGCAAAAACCATTCATGGCACTCAAAAAGTACTTTAGTTCACAAAAAAATGACTTTTTGGCTTTTACTCTGAAAATAAATGTTTAAACCTTTCATGACATAAAATAACAACCCCAAAAAGCCAGTATGTTGCTTTAGTTTTCTTAGTTTTACTTATAATGGACTCATTATTTAAAACAGTAGCTAAATGAACCAATATGATGAGGTACTTTCTCAAATAATGTTTTATTTTTTGGTTAAGGTATTAGCTTTGGCTTTCTCATTT
Organism: Avahi laniger; assembly: GCA_963575035.1. NCBI lineage: Eukaryota > Metazoa > Chordata > Mammalia > Primates > Indriidae > Avahi > Avahi laniger. The sequence goes on from CAUYSK010128881.1 coordinate 76,438, forward strand.
AAAATTGTAAATACTTTAAAAAATAGACATATTTTCAATGATAGGGATTATAATAGACCTGTCACTATAATACTCCATGAGCTTTTTTTGTTGGAAAAAATAAATATGTAGATACATGCTATCTATCTAGTTTGTTAGGTAGGCTGGGCCTCCTAACATATGTAGAATATGTCAAGGAAGAGATAAGAAAAGTCAAAGATTCTTTGTTCCTTCTCTACTCCCACTGCTTCACTTGACTAGCCAGAAGGAAAGAGAGAGAGAGAGAGAGATAAAAGAGACAGAAATAAGCCAACAAGAGAGGAAATATGATAAGAGTAAATTCAGCTTTAGGAGAAATTAATTTTAAATCATTATTTTCCTGTGTTTGGAGTGTGATTTGTACAAATGAGAATAGGCCTTTGCCATTGAGTAATTTCACCATCTTTTTATTCTATTGGGGATGGTTAAATAAATTTACTGCTATTATTTGCCAAATTTGATGTCCATGCATGTTTATGTGTTTTTTTCTTCCAGAGGTCCATGGCTTTCATCATATTTTTCAGATATCTTTACATGACACAAAATCATTAAAGTAGCTTACTTAGGGAAGGACAAAAATTGAAATCCTGAATTCATGAATGTGAGGAATGTTAATACATTTGTTAGGAAATAAGCTGACTTTAGGGAATGAGTTGACCATTTTGTTTTTAGATTTATGGCCCCAAAACATACACATGAGATGGTGGTTGTTGAAATGCAGGTCTCAGGCCTTGGCTGCCAAGGTTCCAGATCTGTAGGGTTGTTGTAGTGGACAGAATCCAAATGATTCTGATAAATGTGGTTCTTAGACATTTTGAGAAATTCTGCTTTAAGCAATTTGGTGCAGAGAACATATTCTTGATATCCCCAAGTATCTAACATAGAGGCTTGTAGTAGACATTTCATATTCTTTTTTCCCCCTTTCAGTTTTACTGTTGAAATAAGAACTGTCAATTTGGTGGCAGGGGAGAGGAGTCTTGAGTAAGTAATTAGACCCAGAGGTCCTAGCATGATTAGCATCATGCTGTAATTTTCTACAAGTGGGCCTTAACCACCTGTGGGTCAGTGTCTGTTTTGTAGATAGACTGGTATAGTTCACCTTATCCACCATGTGTCCAGTGAGTAAGTAAAAGAGAAAGTATGTGTGTATGTTTTTAAATCACTCTCTGTTGTGGTCATGTTTCTGTTTCAGCTTGAAATGTTTGCTTTTGCTGTCTGTTTTTCCTCCTGGATCCTGTAAAAATGCCTTAAACCCGCAGGGAACGAGAGCAACATTTCTAAAGTAAAAGTTCCGACAACTGACCCAGCTTTAAACTGGGAGACATTGGTTACTCTGGTGTTGTCAGTGTTTATTAGAGCATAGGGCAATTGCAGTTCCTCTGAATTGAAAGTTTTGAGAATTGGCAGGGAACACAAAAATAATTTCTTATGTCATAGAATAAGAAAGTTGATACAAAGGAGGATGCTCCTGGGTGATTGCCCAGGTATATATTACCTCATTTATCTCCATATTCCCCAGAGCCCAGTTGGTACACAGCCCTCAGGGTGTGTCTGGTCTGGAACACCCAGGGAGTGGACAGAAAACAAAGGTATTGAAATTCACTGAGAGCAAGACCAGAGGGATTTGATTCAGACTGGGATGTTCAGGGCTTTCCAAGGACAGACTGATCTTACTGTTGGGCTCCAGGACTATTCAGAACTCTTGGGAATTTTTCTGACTAGAGCATAAAAAGCCAGTCTGTGTTGATGTATCCATACTCTCTTCTTAAAGATCTCTTCTGGTCATAGTCCAATCTGTCTGGTGATTTGCTCTGGGGCTTTCTCTAGGGCGTATATGGAATTAGAGAATGGAAGGGCTGTTCCTTATTTATCCACTTGTCTTTTTTTCTCTAGTTATTCACAGATCTGCATAAATTAACAAGTGTCCTTGAAGCCACTCTCTGATGTGGCTGAATAAAACATCTGTTTCTTTGCATCTACTAGTACGTGTGTGTGTGTGTGTGTGTGTGTGTGTGTGTGTGTGTGTGTAGATGAGATCAGATACCTTGTTAGAGAACGTTAATTTATTATAGTCAGGGAAACTGGATTTTGGAAACCCGGTTGCCGGTCATGCATTGCTTTTAGTCTTTTATTTACCTTCCATTTTTCTTGAATCTTCTCTCCTTCAGGAAGAGTCTGTCATTTAGAAAGGAGCTCTTAGGCTGGAAACCTAGACATCTTCCTCTCTGGATATAAATGCACTTGTGCAGAATGGGATGTGTAAATGACTTTGTCTGATCTGTCATTGGTAGCCATTGGAAAGTCATGTCTGTTTTGAATAGTCTCCTGGGCTTCCTACTCATTTGTGGGAAAATTAACATCTGGTAAACAAACAACTCAGTACCTTTCCACTGAGAGCTTTAACAGTTGTTTGCTGGCCACCTGGCTCAAATAGCTGAATCACTGTTATACTTTATTCTGGCTTAGCACCAGCAAAATTATGTAGTGTGAAGTATTTAATTTGTAAAACATTTTGATGTGCTGGGAGAAAGAGGAAGTAAAATTCAAACCTGCTGGTTTTGTTATTTCTTAACATCTCTACCCAAAGTGTGTATTGGGAGGGTTCAAACACTCCTCGGATCTTCTTGAGATCTCTTTTTGGTGCTGTTGCTCTTCCTGTTCCCTGTCTAATAGGTACTAGACATCTATCAAAATTACTTGATATTTATGTTGATTTTTAATATTAATAAGAATATAATTTTTCTTGAACCTATTTTTTCTGCTAGCCCTTGACAACTAGTCAAATTTCCAAATAAACATATCACTTCTGTATCTGTACTGTAGTACATATATCTCTTATTAACTTATTTCTGAGCATGGGCTTCAGTACTCTTTGTTATTACATATTCAGTATCTAGAACTGGGAAAATACTTTTCTGGTTGCTTATACAACCCCATCACTATGTCATGTTAATCACTGTAGTTCTGCCATTAAGCTGATAGGACTTGCCTGAATGTAATCCTGCCAAATTCGTTTCCATTTGGGAAATGAAGGCTCTTTGGATCTTTGTCAGATCTCTCTCTCTCTGCATCTCAGTGCTTGTTGTCTCTGTCTCCGTGCTTCTCTCCTTGAATCACAAGCATCACGGGTACCCATCCTTCATGGATTGTTGTTAGATTTATCTTTGAGGATTTATGCTATGATTATGGATATTAAAATAGGTTATATACTATTCCTATTATTTCTAATAGAAAATAATAGTATTTTTCTATTAGAAAAATCTTTAATTTTTTTGTGTCTCATTTATAGCAAGTATGCATTGATTGAATATCTGTAGAAGGAAAATGTCAGCAGTTAATTCATTATACCAATTAGTTTTTTTTGTTTTTTTGGTGTGTTTTTTTTTTTTTTTTTGGTGATAGAGCCTTGCTCTGTCACCCGGGGTAGAGTGCAGTGGCATCATCATAGCTCACTGCAACCTCAAACTCCTGGGCTCAAGTGATCCTCCCGAGTAGCTGGGACTACAGACAAGTACCACGACACCCAGCTTATTTTTCTATTTTTAGTAAGACGGGGTCTCACTCTTGCTCAGGCTGGTCTTTGAACTCCTGAGCTCAAGCAATCCTCCTACCTCAGCGTCCCAGAGTGAGCCACCGTGCCTGGCCACCAATTAGTTTTAAATGCAAGATATTGGATGTTATTTTCCTACCTCAGTCTAATATTTTCTTCTTAGTATACTTAAATTAACTCTACTATCCATAAAGATCTTGAAGTCATCTCTTTTTAAATTTAAAATTAAATCATGAAATATACTCAAGAAAATAAAAGGGGTTAAAACAGAGAAGTTAAAATGGTCTTTTCTTTAAGGAAAAGGCCCTTCTTCACCCAGTATTAACAAGTACATGTGGGATAATTCCATTACCACAGCTGTCGTATTCTCTTAATTATAAATTAGATTGTTTCTCTATAATTATTCTCTCTTTGTCCACTTAGTATATTGGGTATGTAGATGAATAGGGAAAAAAGCTCATTTTTGGAGAATAACATCTTTGTTTGTGTTTATTTTAGGGAAACCTCACAGTACCGGTAGCTCTGAACGGATTCAGCTCTCAGGAATGTATAATGTCCGTAAGGGCAAAATGCAGTTGCCGGTGAACCGATGGACAAGACGCCAAGTCATCCTGTGTGGGACCTGCCTGATAGTTTCATCTGTGAAAGACAGTTTGACCGGAAAGATGCATGTTCTTCCACTTATTGGTGGAAAAGTAAGTTTAAAACAATCAAAATACTGACAGGTTTCCCAGTATCAGTAAGGACCTTTCTTTGAGCCATTTCTGTGATATAAGAGATAGATGATTTTTGACTTATCTGAGGTTTTATTCAGTTCCTATTGTGCTCCCCCAGTGCGCATTGTTGGTTGGTGGAATTGTGGAAAATAACCATGGCATTGGCTCACGTGAGGCCCGGGTGATGGTTGCTTCATTAATATATGAACTTTGCCTACTGGACTGAAAATAGATCAAATAGAATTTCATTGTTATATTTTAGAGTGTAGATGATAAATTCATTATTAGTAGATATCTTTTGATATCTTGAACATATATTTTGTAATAGAATATACTGATCCTTAAGTTGGTGACCTCAGGAACATTCACAGATGCTTACCAAGAGTTGGACTCTCTAGTGCTTAAGTCTTTGATCTCACTTTCCCTTAACTTTTTATGTTTAGTGATGAGTGGGGTTAGCATTTTTAGTTTATTACTATGACTAGTCATAAAGTGGGAATCTTAAATATTTTTCATTTTGAAGAAAACGTGATACAACTGGCCTATTTCTGACACTACTGGCTGCTTTTCTTTGCACATGTTAACTATTTTATTCCTATCATCTATAAAATAGAAAGAACCAGATTGCTTGGGAAAATGTTATATTCTTTTCTTTGTCAGATTTATTTATAAACTCCTAAGCATTGGTAGCAGTAGCATCACCGTAATTATGTGTCAGTATTTCTTGATTTTTAAGTGATATAACGTTTATAATTGGGAAGGAAGATTTGGATGAGAAAATGGGTTGTCGGAAATTGGGGGCATGTTAAACAAATATTTTCTTTACCATTTTTTCCCCTTTGAGCACAGGAAAGGAGGCAGGAGAGGGAGAATCTAAAGAGAGGAAAAATAAGAAACCAACTTTTGTTAAAGTAAACCTTTTTTTAATTACCAATGTCTGATCTGTTCCAGGGGTTATAAATGAAGGTGAGACTGATGTGTGTAGTATTAAATAGTTTTGTTGTTCACCTGCTATGTAGCAAGTGCATTCTTCATAGTTTTTCCTTGTGAATAAATAGCCCAGGTCAGTTTTTTTCCTCTCTACTATTTTTATATTCTAGTTCTAAGAAGGCTTGATCATTTTCAAAAATAGATTTTGGTCAGGCTGCAAGGTACATATTTAAATCTATTTTAGTCATCCATTTTGAAACCATTGCTCCTTAACTTTTGTCTGAACATTAAAGAGTTAGTGACTGATACTTAGTACTTAAGATTTTGTCCTTTGGTTGGATTACTGAAAAAGTAGTCATCAATATTACCACCATAGGTCATCATAGAAGTGCGTATTTCATGTTTGATGCTTTGTTAAGTCGATAGTCTATCTCTTCCTTCTCTATGATGCTGGGTATTTGCATAGGCAAATCTAATATAACTATTTATTCAACATCCTCAGTGAGTAAGACTCTGTGCTTGGCACTGCAGAAATACTAAGATGGGTAAGTCCCCATCTCTGCCTTTGAATAGCTTATAATTTTTTGTCAGGAGATGAAGGATGTACACAACAATATTTGCCATAAGAGAAGGTGCAGAAAAGCACCGTGGGAGGTTAGTGGAAGGAGAGATTATATTTTGTGGGGGGTAAGGGGAAATTTTGTAATAAAGGAAGTAGCAATTATGATAGAACTTGAAGGATGAAAAATCTTTTTACATATGAAGGAGATGGTCAGAAAGATTATTATGCTCAGAGAGGCAGAGGCAGGAAAGCATGGAGAATGTTCAGATAAGGTCAGTGAATTCAGTTATAATTAGCATTTTCATTCAGAACGGGAGACTTGTCCTGTTTCCCAGGCCTATTATTGGATGGACTTCTACTACTGAGTGAATTGAAAGTTAATAGCTTCCTCTTTTCACAAGCAAACCTTGTAAAACCTGTTCTTCACTATGCCTTTAAAAATAATTGAGTACATTGAAAAATTGAGTCTTTAAAACCTGTCGACCAAGTTAGGGAAAAATAATTCACTTTTTGCAATCTGAGCTGTCATTAATGTTTGTCTATTACTTTTTTTCATCCTGTTGTTACGGGAAAAACTGAAAGTAAATGGAAGGGATTTTATTTTTTGTTTTTAATTTATATGTGGAAGAGCTAGAAATAAGATGTGAGATAAACTAGTCAAAACCTAGCTATAATTGCTGTGGTATCTAATTGGTACACCACTTTAGCATGATCATTAGTTTACGTTTTCAAATAATAAATATTTTGCTGTTAAATAAAGCTCTCAATATTTTAATTTATTGAAAAATTTAATAGATATATTTTATTCATCGTATAGTTTTTATGTTATGTTTAATTTGTCCTTTAGAATTTAACATAGATTTTTTAGATAATATACTTTAATAAATACTTAATGTCTGTTAAATTATGAAGCATAATAAATTGAATAATTGTTAACCTATTCCTCAATTTAGGAACTGTAGCAATATCAGCCCCAATGTTTCTTCTACCTGTGTTCTCTTTATATTTGTTCCACTGCCTACCCTGACCCCAGAGGTATCCACTGTCCTAGAATGTGTATTCATGCTCTTTCTTTTTTGACATACATTTTATCATGTAACTATATTTTGCTTGTTGATCTGTATAAAAATGTTATTGTACTGCATATTGTCTTCTGTAATTGAATTTTTTCATTCAATATGTTTTATAATAAGATTCCATGTTAGTTAAATGGGTTTTATTTCTCTATAATGTTCTACTCTGTAAAATTCCACAATTTCCATAGTTGCCTAAGTAATTTTCCTGCTGATGGACATTTGGGTTACTTCCAGTTTTTTGTTATTATAAACAATGCTGCTGACATAGTCTTATGTTGATAGGCCTCCTGTAAGTACTTTTTCTAGGACAGTAGTTTGCAACTAGAGTTACTGTGCCCAAGGGACATTCGGTAATATGTAGAAGTGTTTTGATGGTCAAATGATTGAACAGTCAACCTATCAGTTAATATAGATTTAAGTTATGCCATGGAATCCCTCAACCCCCATCTCAGTGACTTATAACAGGTATTCCTCACTCACATTATATGTCCTCTGTGGTTTAGTGGCGTTGGGGGGTGGGAATTTTTGTTTTCACGCAGTTGTGCAGGGACCCAGCCCAATGGAGACTCTGCTCTTTTGTACTTATAACATTTGGGACATGTGGCCTTCCTTCGTTGTTTTGACAGGGGAAAAGGTAACTGGGGATCATTCACTGGCTCGTCTGAGTTTAGTTGCAGAGTTGACACATGCCACTTCTACCCACAGCTCATTGGCCAGAGTCACATGACTCTGCCTTAATTTCAAGGGGTCTGAGAAATGTAGAAAAGTAGATAAAGTGCTTGGTGAATACCAGTGTCTTTGCTGCACTGGGACGTTCTTGGCATTTAAGGACAGGGGCTTAGTAAAATATGCAAAGTATTAGATGGTCGTACACAACGCACAATGAAGAACTGTTCAGAATTCCTGTAATGACCTCCTTGATAAATACTGCTCTGGGGTACATACTTAGGAGTGCAGTTACTGGGCTCTGGAGCATATATGCATTTACTTTTACAAGATGATATCAAGTTGTTTTACAAAGTTGTACCATTTTGCATCCACATCAGTGTTCAATTGTTCTTATTTCTCTCCATGACCACTGACACTTTATTGAAGTATAATTGATAATGATAAACCACATTTTGGTAACAGTTTGATAACTGCATACTCCTATAAATACAATTTGCTAGCCATATACCCTCCCTAAACCATCACCACAATGAAGATAGTGAGCATATCCATCACTCCCTAAAGTGTCCCTGTGCCCTTTTGTGCTCCTTCCCTCCCATCCCTTCTCACTCACTCCTCACCATCCCCAAGAAACCTTCGGTCTGATCTCTGTCAGTATTGATTAGTTTAAATGACATTTTTGAAAAATTATATTTTTTGTTTAGTATATAAAAATATACAGTTGATTTTTGAGTTTTGATCTGTTATCCAACCATCCTGCTAAATTTTCTGGTTTATTCTAATGTGATGCCTATAGGTTATTTTGAGTTTACTGTGTAGTTAATCATATCATACTCAAATAGTGACAATTTTCTTTCTTTCTTTTCTTTACCTTATTAATAATGGCCAGGACTCTTACAGTGTTGAAAAGAAAAAGTAGATATTTGAGTCTTATCAATGTGATCTAAAAGAGAGTGATATCATTTACACTGAAGTTTGTTTTAGATATTTGTTAAACACCCTTGGTTAGCTTAAGTGAGTTATTCATGTTCTGAGTTGCTAAAAGTTTTGATCCTGAATGGTGAAGGGGTGGTGAATGTTACTAACTGCTTTTTCTGCAATCAGAGGAGATGATCATATATGGTTTACTTCTTTAATCTGTTAATGTGGTTAATGATTTTATAGGTCTAATAATGTTAAACCATTTTTCTTTACCCGAGGTAAATTCACCTTGTTCTTGATACATTTTTTCTGTATTACTGGATTCTGAGGAAACGTTTTGTTCAAGATAAGTCTCCATGACTGAGGTTGCCTATAATTTCCTTTCTGTTACTATTCTGGTATGGTTCTGGTTATACTGGTCTCATAGAATGGATTGGGGTGTTTTCCTTCATTTTTGTTTACTGGATGAATTTTGCTTGAATTTAGAGTGATCTGTTTCTTACAACTTTGGTAAAACTCACCTGTAAAACTGTATGGGCCTGATTTTTTTTTGAGAAATTGAAAAAAATAATTCTATTTCTTACATGGTTATTGGGCTTATTTAGCCCTTTGTTTTTTCTTGATTTAGTAGTGTTGGCAAAATGTATTTTTTCTAAGAATTTGCCACAAAATTATAATATTTTCTTTTTAATCTCTGCTGAATCTGTAGCTATGTTCCCCTTTTCATTGTTAATGTTATTTATAAACATCTTCTCTCTTTTTTTTTGATAGAACTTGCCAGAAGATTTCATTTCACCAATTTCTATTAAATGTTTGGTTTTCATTTCACCAATTTCTGTTTTTTATCATTGCCTTCATTCTACTTTGGGTTTATTCAGGTTTTGGTTTTGATTTTTTCCTCCCCAAATTCTTTTTTTTTTTTTTTGAGACAGTCTCACTCTGTTGCCCCAGGCTAGAGTGCCATGGCGTCAGCCTAGCTCACAGCAACCTCAAACTCTTGGGCTCAAGCGATCCTCCTGCCTCAGCCTCACAGGTAGCTGGGACTATAGGCATGTGCCGCCATGCCCGGCTAATTTTTTCTATATATTTTTAACTGTCCAATTGATTTCTTTCTATTTTTGGTAGAGACCGGGTCTTGCTGTTGCTCAGGTTGCTTGAACTCCTGAGCTCAAACGATCCACCCGCCTGGGCCTCCCAGAGTGCTAGGATTACAGGCGTGAGCCACCGTGCCTGGCCCCCAAATTCTTAAGATACATGCTGATCAAATTAATTTTCTACCTTCTTTTCCAATATGAGTATTTAAAAGTATAAATTTCTTCTTATCCATCTCCTTTTATTGCATTACACAAATTTTGATGTATAGTATTTTTATAATTGTTTAGTTCTAAGAATTTTAAAATTTTGATTATAATTTCTCTTTCCTGTGAGTTGTTTAGAAGTGTATAATTTAAAAGTATGTCATTTAGAAGTGTTATTAATTTTCTAAACATACATGGATTTTTAAATTGATTTTTTTATCTTTTGTTATTGACTTATAAATGCATTTTGGTGCAAGAACATAGTCTGTGTGATACTGACCTTTTTGAAATTTTTTTATTCTTTCTTTGTGACTTGGCTTATGGTCATTTTTGTAAATGAAACATAGGAGTTTGTCTAATATCGTGTTACTTTATTGTTTAAATTCCCCCCCCCCCCTTGTGAAGACTTTACTGGGAGTGGAAATTTGATTTGACTCTTAATACTGCATTATTAGGACTTGAAATTTCTCGTGGTAGTAGGGTTTTATTTCAGGTTAATTTCAATTTCACAATTAATTTTTAAAAACTTATTTAACATGGTTGAAGACCTCTTTTTAAAAAAGGTGATTCAGAGTAATACAAAAGTCCCCTAAGTAAAATCTTAAGTAAAAATCCTAAGAGGAAGTAAGAACCTCGGCATCCTATTGTGAAGTTAGAGAAAGAGAAAGAGAGTCTGGAGCAGTTTTAAACAGGAAGAAGAGAATTTCAGTCTGGTGGGGAAATCTAATAAAGATAAAATTCCCCTTTTTTGGTTTCCTTGTACTTCACATTGGTTGGTCAGACCCAGGAACTTAGTTGTTTTAAATGATAAGAGGAACATATGTAGGGAAAGATGCAAATCTGTGCAGGCTCACTGATCCAAGGTATAGTTAGTGAAATACGTCAATGGTTCTGCTGTCTTACTTGTTTTTGCTTCTCTCTGTTTATTTTTATAGGTAGAAGAAGTGAAAAAACACCAGCATTGTTTAGCATTTAGCTCCTCTGGACCCCAAAGCCAGACTTACTACATTTGCTTTGATACTTTCGCAGAGTACTTAAGGTGGCTGCGACAAGTCTCCAAGGTAAGCAAGCACTTACCCAGGAATCTGTTCAGCTTCCAGCTGGCTGAAAAGTTGCTTTCTGCTTTACCCACGTCCAGAGCATCGTTATACACACAATTTCCCTCCCCTCCCCCCGGATACTGCCAGGGGTTAGCAATTTTTAGTTTTTTAAAAGCTAATTTTGTCTGAAAAGTAGCTTTGTAAAAATTGTTTTTTATTTGCCAGGTTTTGTTCATACTTATTCATTCAGTAGAATAGCATTACTGTCTTAATGTTGTAGATAAAAAATACGAGATTGAGAATATTTAAGGGACTGGCCCCAGGTAGGACAACTACGAACCACAAAATACCAGAGAATTGTTACAAATTTCCCTTCCTCCTTTGACTGTTTTTTCATATAAACAGTCTAATCTTGTGTCATCTCTCTTTCACCTTTGTTCTGCCCTTCAAATGATTATTTTTTTTGTTTTATTTTGACCATTTTATATTCCCCTGATTAAGAAAGATCACCATGTCTCTTGAAATAACATGTAGTACCTTTGCGTATATGTGTAATGGAAAACAATAACTTGATAAATAAATGCTGATATTTTTACATCTCACTTATAGAATTATGTGTAAAATGATAGGGTAGATTGTAGTACTTAGTGTGTTGATTTTGGGTGAGTTTTTGAAATGATGAAATCTCTAGGGTGTGGGAACATTACAAAGGAATTTGTTTTCGTATTTTTTAATTTATAATCCAACTTGTCCAAATTCAGTGTGATTTATATTGCTATGTGTTGTAATTATTTGTCAAGTGAATGAGTAAGGGAATAGCTTTGTAAAACAGTTAACAGAAAATTAGAGAATAATGTGTAGAAAGTTGTTTTGAAATACTGGCCGCATTTGAATTATCAGGTAAAAACCCATTCTCTGATAGTGTGCTACCACGGAGGAGCACTAGTTTCTTTTCTTTCTAGAGAAGAAGCAACAGAGTTTCAGTTGATAAGACTTAGTAGATTTTAACCTAACAGGTAAATGGAAGTCCTGTGATGTATAGTGCAGCACCCTTTTGGGAGAAAATGCGAAAGATGGCACTTTTCCTTCCAACTCGCATGTAGAATTAATGTGACGTTAGAGGGAATAATTGCATCTGTCTAGCTGTTTTAAAATTACTCCTGTGATTGCAAATGTGAGGCGACAAGTATTAAATAATATTGAGCCTTTATATTTAAGTGGCTATGCATTCTTTTAAATTGTGCTTTTATATGTATTTATATTTAAGTGATCGGACGGGTGCAAAGCAATAAGCCAATTGCCTTCACGCTGCTTTATTCAGAATAAAATGCCAAACTGTGATCAAAGTGCGGCAAAGTTCTTTCTATATGGAGATGTTGATTTTTTAAATAAACTTTTTATTTAATTATTAACTTTTCTTTATTTTGGCATACGTCTATATTTACAGACAAGTTGCAAAAATAGTACAGAGAGTTCCTATAGACCCCTCATACAGCTTCCCAAACACATCACCACATTTGTCAAATCTAAGAAATCAATATTGGTACATTACTCTGCCTCCAGACTTTATTTGGATTTCACTAGTTTTTCCATAGTCTTCTTTCTGCTCCAGGATGTAATCCAAGGTACCACATTGCATTTGTTGTCATGTCTCCTTTTCCTTCTTTGGTCTGTGACAGGTTTTCAGTTTTTCTGTGTTTTTCATGACTTTAACAGTTTCGAGGAGTACCAGTGAGGTATTTTATAGAATGTCCTAGATGGAGATGTTTTGATCTTTTAGACCAAATGCAGTGTGATGCATTTTAGACCAAATGTCAGCTGCTTTACATTCTTTCTGAAACAAGTCAGAGGTATAAATTCTTAAACACGGCTAAAGGTGTAAATAGGAATAAACATAAATTACCAAGCTTAACATGGCATATTGCTTTGACTGAAACAGTAATAACGAAAAGATTAATAGGCATTGAGTTTAATTGTGTTTTAAGCATTGGAAATACAGCAAAGAACAATTCCAATTCCCCTCTCTTGGTAGGGCTCACGCTGGGGAGAGAGATGATAAATAAGTAAGCAGACAAGAAAGAAGGTAGCAAATATCAGAGTGGTGTAATACAAGGTGATGTGTGATGGAGAATGGTGGGGGAGAGACAGCTTTTTTTGAGGAGTAAACTGGAACTTCAATGAAAGTAATAAAATTATTTGATGATCTGGTGGGAGGAGCTTTCTAGGCAGAGGGTAAAGAAAATGAAGGCCCCGAGACAGCAACAAGGGAGCAGTATAACATGTGATGTCAGGATAGGCAGGGCTTATCGAATAGGGGACAGAGTTTGGATTTTGTTATTAATATAATGGCAAGCCATTAAAGAGTTTGCTTGCAGAAAGTTACATAATCTGTTAGTGGCTGTTGTGTAACCAGTGGAGTGTAAAAGGCAAGAAGGGAGGCCTGGCAGGAGGTGAAGGAGGCTTTGCAGGGAAAGCTGTGTTTGGGGATGTGTTTTTGAGATTGAGTGACAGTATTACTGATAAATCATATACAAGGGGCATGAGAAAAAGGCAGAAATAAAGAATGGCTTCTAGGATCTACCTTTGAATTACTAAGTAGATTGTAGCTTCAATCAGGAACTGTAGCACTAATTAGACTCTTTATATTTTATACCTTTAAAACTTTGGCAAAATGCAGTTCTTGACTTCAGAGAGCTTCCATTGCAAGAGAGGGCAGGGAGGCAAAGCTCAAGAGGTAGATTATGAAATATCTCTTAAGTAGGGTGTGAAAAATATTGACTTCTAACTTGTTTCTAGTGATTCGTAAATGTCAGGTTAGCTTGGTTAGTACTCTTCTCTTCCTGGTTGTCTTAATATGCCATCTCTATGGTCTAGTAGTGTAGTATATCTGTAAGGAGGCTCTCACTCTGATTATCCAAACCATGAACAGCCATCAGACCTCTGCAACAGGGGACAGTGGAAGGTGAGGGGAGAATTGTGACACAGGAGAACACGATGGTGGCAGGATGGGAGAAAAGAGCATTGGTGCTAGTTTCCCTGTCCACTGATTATTGTATCACCATTAGAAAACGTTTGATACGTAAGTGCTGAAATGTAATGCAGTTATATATACAGGATAATTCACTCACATATACTTACACAAAATATATTTTATGCTTAAAACAAGGAGGGGTGAGTATTTCCAGGAGGGAGGAGGGACTTCAATTACCTTAGACTATTAATATCAACTAGAACTAATTAGAACAAGAACTTTAACCTCCTTTCCCTTCAGAAAGACTTTGATTGTTTGGAGAAGATATAGAGTGTGGGGGTAGCATTCGAGTTTCAAAGTAAGGCAGATGAGAATTCCGCTGTTTACAGGCTATGTGGCTGTATCCAGGTTTCTCAATTTCAAGCTTTTTCATCTGATAAAAGGAATAATAATAATAGCACTTACTTTTAGGGCTTATATGAGATATACATGTAATGGACTTACACTGACACATAGTAAGTAGATGTGTGGCCATGTGTATGTGAATGACTAAATTTGAACTAAGTAACTATAATAATTTTATGATTCATTGCTGCTATTATCGATTGGTCAATTTTTTAAAGTATTATCTATTTGTGCGTTTATTTTCAGCAGATAAGGACACTCATGTCTTATTTTGTCTGAGCAAATTACCTTTTGCTGGTCTTAACAACTGTAGCATCCTTGTGGGGAAAGTGATTAAGGAGGGCAGACATTGGACAGAATGAAAATTTCCTCCTAAAAATTAGGGGTGGGGAACAGAAGGCAAAACATTTTAGTAAATGCAGATTTTAGATATGGTGTCTTTCCTTTCTGTAATCTTAAAAACTAAATATGTGTTTCAAAAATGTTTAGAAATTATAGTTAGTGAATTAAAGGGCAAATGAGTTTTAAGGGGCTGATTAAAGAGGTTAGATATTGTATAAGAAATGAGCGAAGGAACTCCCTTTTTGGGTTTGAATCTCATATAAAATATGACCACAACTTTCTTTAAATTTCATATGTTGCAGATAAGTTTTAATAGCTTTGTGACACTGAGATAGTACTTTTCCCTTTAATCCAGCATGTGGGGAGGGTAGGTTGGGGCTGCTGAAAAAAGAGTGAGAATCTCAGTCCATTTGGGAATATGGGCTTATAGGGAGGGAGTTTGGCGTGGATAAGGCTGACTGTTAAAAGCCCTTTCTAATTCCAGCTTCCCTTTCAGTTGTCATCTGCTCTTCCTCCTAAGTAAGTATTAGGAAGTTAGACAATTTAGTTCACACTCAGGGTTACTATGGAAACATTTAGTTTCTTTTTCTTTCATATTGAGAAATAAAACATACACAGAGTGGATTGTCTTTATATCCTGATGTTTAGATGAAGATCCATTTGATAAAGATCTGAAAGAAAAACAAACCAACAACAGAAAGGAATCTCTAAGTTTCTGATTTTCAGTCACCATCCCCACCCCAGTCTGGGTGGGAGGACAAAAAAGAATTCCAGTTATTTTTAAATTAAAATGAGTTAGATAAGTAATTTAAAAGGAAGGTTCTTTATTTTCAGTTCCTTAGTGTTAATCTTTGTTCTAATTTCTTTCATTTGATTTGGGGAAAATTTGTAAAAGTTGAATAATCAAATGCGTTTCTACCAAGATAGGCTCTTATATACTTTTAAGCTTAATCTTAGCACTTAATATTGCTTGCCAAAATAATACCCGATGCACTCCGTTTAGAATTTTTATTTTGGGCCTGCGTTAGTGGTAGATACTGTGGAAGAGCTCCTTTGGGAGGATTACAGTATTGGCTATAAATTCATCCCTAAAATGTTCATGCATGGCATGCTTTAAAAATTCAATAAACATCCTATTGTATGCAATGTAGAAAAAGGGCTCTGTTTGCTCAATATAGGTACATGTGTCCGATGTGTTTTCAAAGAGGTTGGTGGGGCAGTGACGTACAAAGGCAGAGGGTGGTAGCTGAGGGAAGAACAGGAATTGCAGAAGAGCTGCTTTCAAATATATGAGTAACTTCACAGAACTCCGACCTGTCTGTCCATCTTTGTGGCCCACTTTTTCGAGTGCATTCATTTTAGACATGTTGTTTGATCCTATGAATTCTTTTCAAAGTTAGTCTTTCATGTGAATCTATAGCCTCAGCCTTAGCTTTAATTTAGAAGTTTTAGTAGCTTTGTGACACTGTGTTATCCCGCTTTAAAGTCTTTTCTTTATTTCATGGAAGATTAAAAGTGGATTCAGATCACTGAATTAGTATTGTGTGCGTATGTGTTTTTAACTCTTTATTATGGAAAATGTCAAATATTCAGAAGTAGAGATAATAGTAACACCCACATACCTGTGACCCAGCTTCCACAAATACCAGCTCATGCCAAGTGGTGGTTTATCTGTACACTTTCTGTCTCTTCTGGATTATTATAAAGCAAATCCCAGACATGTATTATTTCACTCACAACTATTTGTGTGTGTGTATGTGCGTGTTACTCTAGAAGATGAGAATTCTTCTTACAGATATAATCACAATACTATTATCTATGGGTGGTTTTTTTAAAGAATGGACAATTCAGGTGATTATGGTAATTTTTACAAATCTTCTGTTCAGATTACAAAATTTAGAGTTGACTCAAATGTCTTATTCCTGAAATAATGATGTGTCATGCAATACCAAAGAGAATATACAGCAGTTGTAGAAAAGGGCATATTGTGAGTCACTCTTTTAACTTGTTATCAGACAGATTGAATGTGCTGGAGAATTGATTAACTAAATGACGAAAACAATTTACTACTTGGCACATTTCAAAGTTTAGTATTTTGAATTTCAATTAGTAAAATGACTGAATTGAAAGAGATTAGAGCCTTGTAGTTAGGAATACTGTATTTAATAATATGTACTTTTCAGAGAATTGTCCTAATTCTGTTCTGTAGGAGAAAGGGAAAAGGCACAGCATTATCTCTTCCCAGGACCTCAGACCTGGCCAGTTCAGGTGATTATAACATGGTGACAGTGAGCCCAGTGTTACTAATTCAGGCCTCACGAGGGCCATTTATTTGTCTGTGTCTCTTTCTCTGCTGATCAGTGGCTGATGTGATGAACGTTGCAGGTGATGGTGACCATCACAGTCATTATCTCTCCTGTGTAGCTCTCAGTATTAACCATAGTATTTTAATTCTATGGCATTGACTTGAAAAAAAGTCACCACAGTGCACTTTTGGTTGCTGTGATGTATTGGGTTCACACTTAAAGTGCAACGTGCACAGTGTAGGGAAGTTGGGGCCACATACTATGCTGAAAGATCACATGAAATGATGGGTAAGCATCACCCTTTAAATAAGAGTGAGACATACAGTGAATCACAGTTGAATTTATGGTTTCATTTGCTTAGAAATAGTGTTTTACTGTTCAGATTTTAATCAAAGAATACTTAACCAACCACTTGAGTCAAATCATTCTGGTGTAATAGGATTGAGGTTTCCAACATACAGATTCATGTCCATCAGATGTAGTTGCAAAGAACATTTTAATATGACTTGGTTATCTTTTATACATGTTTTGCTTCTTGAAGCGTAGTTTAGGGAGTCTGCTGCTTTTTGTCAGCATGATCTGTCCCTTGTCCTTTAAGGATTGTGCTGTAGTTGGTTGCATTGGGGTTATAATGGTAAGAAACTTTGCTCTCAAGACGGTTCTGCTGAGAAGTCCAGGGCTTTTCTGGAAACACTTCACATTTTATATTCATTTTTTTAGATAAAATATCAAGGGCTCTTTGATCTAAAAAACATACGGTAGAACCTGAAGTGGAACTGAGGGTCTGAATGACACAAATTTTAGCTTATAAAATGTGACCTGGTATCAATTCTGTAGTGATGATGTGAGGAAGGTTTGGATGTTTAGTATATGAGAAATTCGTGTGTAGGGAAGACTGCAAGGAGATAATAGGCAAGCTGAGTCTTTTAAAGGATACACAGGAGTTCACCACGAAGACAAGAAAAGAAAGTTCATTTCAAGGATAGATAAATCATAGGCAGTTTGCAAAGATGTACTGTAAAGACGTAATCATATCACAGGGGTCTAAGAAGTGTGGAAAAAAAAAATTGAAGCTAAATAAAGCAAAAGAATACTGGCCAGTATAAGATTTTTTCCTGCTAGTTGCATTTCATATCCTTCCAGAAATGTGACTAGAAGTTGCCTAGTGTTATAATTAGCTTTCCAGTACAGTAATGGGTTTGTTATATATTATAAAAACTTATGTTATGGACTCTTTATTACAGATATAAAGTAGAAGTCTATGAAATTAGGAACTTAGAAATTCTGCTTTGAATTTAAGCTAAAGATGAAATATTTTGAATTGCATTAAATTTTGCTTTTGTTATACATACAACTTACTAAGTTAAAAGAGTAAAAATAATAGAATGGTCTCTTTACAGTTAGAATTATGCTTCATCTACCTGTATCTTATTTCCACACTGCTAATCTTTTATTTTCCTGTGGTAGCTATTGTTTCGGAAATCCTACTTAATATATTCCCGAAGAAGAAGTTTTTACTTTAGTTCTAAACCTATTTCAGTTTAAAACTATTTAATTTTATTTTTTCCAAAGTTTTATAATCATGTTTTATACTAATAACAAAGCTGCCTAGATTGTTTAACATCTCTTAATGAAAGAAGCTTGCTTTTGTGAAGCACCACGTATTTGTATATTTAGGCTATTACCATTTTAAACTCATCCTGTGCACCTCCATCTCCCTTCTTCCTGCTTTCTCGTCCCTTCCCCTTGCTTTCTCTGGCTGTGTTGGCATTAGCAGGGCTGTTGCTTCCCCTGCCCAGCAGGGAAAGGGAGGGAGGAGAGGACTTACTCTGGCCTTTCTTTGTGGCAGGCACTATTCTAGGCCCCGTGTGGGTTGTCAGGACCCCAGCAAATGGAAATGTGTTCCTTATGTTCCTGCTGGAACTCTGGAAACATTTTCCTAGGAATCATTAAGGAAGCTTGGTTGGGGTCTGTACTACTATTATTAAAATACATGTGGATTTTGTCTGTATGTTGTTATCTTTAATAAAATACATTCTGGGTTTGATGCAAGGAACTTACAGCTACATTTTAAAGTTGCAACATGTTATTTTAAGATTCTGAAGGGCCCTTGTAAGGTAGTTGCCAAGAAGATAATATTAATTGTTGTAGTTTTCTGAAATAATTGTGTTATTTGGCATTTTCTTTGAAATATTCTTTAGTTTAACCTTGAATTGTAGTTGTCATTAAATGGCTCTCATTTCAGAGACTTAGAATAGAATTTAAGATTTAAAAAAGCCCTTGTAGACTCCCAGAATTCCCCCTCCCTCCAGTGTCAAGAGTGTTTCAGACATCCTTAGTGTCTGATAAGACGGTTCTTCCTTACGATTGAGCTGAAGTCTCTCCTGTAGCTCTGACGCATTGATCCTAGATTTGCTCTCTGGTATAGCACAAGATGATTCTGCTTCCTCTCGTGTTTCATAACTTCTAAATATTGTTGCCTTACCCTGATCCGTGTCCTTCCTTGGCCCCATTCCCTCCTTAGCAGTCTATTTTCAGGAAAACCATCTCTGGTAATTCCAGCAACTCCTTCTGTCACTTGGTTCTCAGATCCTTTATCTAGTAACTTCCCTTCTGGGTGCTCTCTTGTTTGTGGATATAACTTGGAGATATCATCTCACCATCACAGAGTATGTGACCATTATTTTCCTTACTTTAGACGTTATGTCCAAAGTAAGTATGTTATGTATTTGTGAGGTCAACTCGAAAATACAAACACTTTTGTTTTGCTTTTTTCCCTCCCCTAACTTGTTGATAGGTACATTTTGTTAATAACAAAATTGTTTACCATACCAAATTGATGGTGTAGTGACAATAGTGCCCATAATAGTAACTAAGATTTTTGTAAGTTTTGCTATTTGGCAAGCATGGTTAATAGATACTTTATATTAATAGTAGCCCTGTGAGGTAGGTTGCTCATAAAACAACAAACAATCTCTGGGATATCGTCATCTTCAGTTTGCAGTTGAGGGAATTGAAGTATAAAGTATTCAATTACTGCTTTATGCAATAGGTTCTACTGCCTTGCTCCTTTTATTTATTGTACTTTTACAGTGGTCAGAAGGGTCTAAAAACAAACTAAGATTCAAATAACAAGTAAGATTTACTGACACTGTCAAAATAAAGTATTTTATATACAGAGTTGTCAACAGAATCCAAGCAGCTCCAGTTGGATGATAAAAGGTGGTTTATCAAGCATTTACTAAAGGACACAAGCACAGCCACTTTAGATTGATCACTGATCTTAAATGATAATTATGAAGTATTTAAGGAATCTGAGATGCCTTCTGCGTCATCCAAGACAGATTAAATTATTTTCAATATTGAGGGGACTAATGTTGTCTGATTCTTTGCAAACTGGTCAAATATTGATATATCAAGAACTTAGCATATATAATTAATCAGATCTCTGTATCTGGTCATGTTCTATTTTGAAGTTAAATCCTTTTAATCTGAAGGTTAGACCAATTTAAATATATATGTTCTTAAAAGTTTAGTGTTCCCATTATATATTAATGCTTCCTTATCATGGGAGTCCCCAGTATTTTTAAACCCAGAGTACTGAATTTTCTCCAGCTATTCAGAAGGGTTAAATTCTTCTACCCACTGGTCTAATTTATAATTTTATAAAGCAGGGAATTGTGGAATAATTGGAAAAAAAATCTACAAACTCTATATTAAACATACTGGACCTTGTATGTTAGACTTGGAACTTAAACATTGATGTTTAAAAATTTAAATACAAAACAAGTAGCTTATTTTTAGTAGTATAACCGATCAAATATGTATTTATATTATTTATTTTACTAGAGAGCTAGAATGTAAGTTTTTTGTGGTTTGCTTCTCCTTTGTCAAGGAGATACCACATTTGGGAGAATGTGGCCATGATTTTCTGAAACATTCCCAGGTAAAAACATTCTAAAGAGATTGTTTACACATATTTTGCCAATAAGGAAATGAGGAAGGAACTCTCGAGTTCAGATTTGATCTCCACCCAAGCTGAGCTCTATTTTCTTGTTGTTACCGAGAAACACAATGGGGTATTTATGTGTGTGGAGGGGAGATAACTGTTAGAATTACACCGGTGGTTTGTGATTTTCAAAGGCTGTTGGTGCCATCTCCTCTGTCCCTTTACTGTTGCTTCTGACTCATGGAGAATGAGATGCCAGGTCCACATTTTCACTTTTGGCTACACACTGAGCTCACTGGACAAATAAAGCAGAAGTGCCTGTGAATCCACGGCTCATTTTGTCACGGGAGGGGACTGTGTTGGAACTGTTACTGTTGACGTGGAACTCTAAGGATCATGTTCTTGGCTCTGTGCTTGCCCTCTTGGCACCATTGCATGTACATTGTTGAATTATAGTTGTTTAGATGTCTCTGTCCCCAAGAGGCTAAGCTTGTGAAGACAAAGACTGCATCTCTCTGGTCCCCAGTACATGCCTGGTTCATAAAAGGCCAATAAAGAATGTATATAGAATGATTCACTCAGGTTAACATGATGGCCATAAGTATGGTGACTCCTCACCTCCATCCCTGTGCCCTTCCTCCCTGGCAAAGAGAGTGAGGGATGCCTAGGAGGATCTCCTAGTCTAGATTTCTCTATATTAGTTTTTCTGTATTGTTATAGCTTGGTGCTTGAACCATGAGCCAAGCATATTGTTTCTTCTCTAGCTTGTAGCTCTTTCCATACTCTTTTATTTTGGGATTTGTTAACTATGTTTTCACAAGTGCCTTATAGCCTATCATCTTAAAATTGTAGGTACCCTCCTGCACCCCTAACCACTCTTGTCCTCATAGAATCCCGTCTCTCATTTTTACCTATTAATGACAGGGATTTTCCTGTTATCTTCATTGATTTGCCACTTCAATTAGATGAAATTATTCATTTAATAATTTAAAATGGTGTGTAATTTGCATATTTTATTGCATATTTTATTGTTTCATATCATTTAACCTTTTTAAGGAAAAGAAATGGTAAGATCTGAAATTCCAGGTAGAATTTACTAAGTCCAAAATTGGTAGCTTGATATGCTCCTATTAGGACATTATTAAGGTATATATTATAATGAATTTTATAGGAAGATTTTCTATATCTGTTAAACAGATTTTATAGAATGATAATTAGTACAGAATCAAGAGATGAGATGTCATTGTGAAAAACTCTGGGGTCAAGCTAAACACATTTTTATAGAAGTTTTTAAAAGAAATAATTGCATGTTTTTGGAGCAGTAGGGATTAAAATATTTATTAAAATTGAAATTTTTTGTTTGATATGGAACACTGTAAAATTGTATTGATAAGGATGAAATTGAAATAAGTGAAGTTATTAGAATGCTTAACTGATAAAGATTAATAAACTGTATTCTAAATTTATACTCTCCTACCTCGTGCCTTCCCAAAGCATTTTTGGGAGGGATGAGAATTAAAACTAGGTCAGTCGAGGTTAAGAATTGTTTACAAAAGTCTGGTGAAGTCCCTAGAGACTATCCCTGTAGCCAGGGGCATAATTTCCCAAGCCACTAAAGGCTAGGCCAGAGCAATTAATGACTCATAATGCCAGTTCACAGCAATCTTTTACTTTACACAGGCAGAATTATTTGTGCTATTTCAGCTGCTTTGACCAAACCTTTCAGAGTCATTTTGCTTAATTTTGAGCATGCTACGCACATAATAAAGATAAATACAACTTTACTAAAGTACAGAGGGGACAAAAAAATCAAATGAATGTTACTGCGAACTTTCCTTTGTGTATAAAAGATGATTACCCACCAAGTGAACCATAAAGAGTAATGTGAGTGATGCAGAATACAGTCCTATTGCAAGGGAAGATGATGTTTAATAATTTTGACAGTTTGGTGAGGATGGATTAAGGATAGGACAGATATATTGCTTGGAAATGCAACTCAGCTAGACTTAGAGCAGAGACATTTTTTGACATAAGGGTCCTAAGGATAGGCAAAGAAACGACTGAAGAAAGTGTCAAGCTGAGTAACATGTTAGAAAATTTGTGGATGCCCATTTAAGTGATCTGAAAATTTTGTCATTCCTGTTGTCATTTTTATTTTTACCCTGCAGTGTTCTTTGGAGGAAATAGTTTGAGAACCAAATGAACTTTCCTCCCATATATGTTTGTAAGTCATTTGGAAAAGAAGACAACTTGGGCAGATAGTTGGGATTCATGTTCATTTTCATATATCTCCCAGAGTATGTAGATTCGTGCGGGAAAAGTTGCATTTAATTTACTAACTCTAAATTGTCAGCTTTAAACATTTTCTTGTTGTTAATACAGACAAGAACAATTTCCTAAGCCACAGTTACCTTCAACTGATCTAAAACTTGAATTCATTCACTTGTAGTTCATTGATGGTTTGTCTTTGACTGCACACTTTATCTGTGGAGCTGCTCAGGGTGACAAGAGCAATGATTTACTTGGTCTACAGAGTCTCTCCTGATTTTTTAAAATGAGAAAAGTATAATTACTGTAGCAACTTATCAAGTTGATCAGGGAAGATATTATTTATTCTACCTTAGAGATGAGGAAACTGAAGGACAGGTAAATGAAATGACTTACCCAAAGCCTCAAAGCCTGTAAGTGGAACCATTTGCACACACCCTGCAGACTTGTAAGCCTACGCCCTTTCTTCCTTCTATCTGTCAAGTTGTTTTGGCCTCAGCTTTGTCTTTTACTGTCTTGAAGTTTGTGAGTACAATACAAGTGTGGTAGCTTTTGCCAAAAGGAATTGATATTCTAATTATGAGATCCTTTAGAAGTCCTTTTTTATAAAAAAGATTTGAGGCAATTCTATATGTGCCTGTTTCTTTCACTTCCTTTGCAAATGTCTATAACCTCTTACACTTTTCCTGTAACCTTTAAAAATTTGATTAGGTGCTCACCAGGTGGCACTGCTGTTGCCCAGTTGGACAGGCGGTGTGAGATTGGAGCCCGAAGAACCCATGATGTCAGGGAATGATGCCCAGAGAAGAGGGCATCCCTCTTCTCTGAAATCTGTATTTGGTCAACAGATGGTCTCCTCTGCTTCCCTCGAGGAGGACTCACTGTCTGTCACCACCTTGTCTTCATCGCTAAGGCTTAAGCTTATCCTAGGGACCACATCTAATTTTCTTTGCTCTAATTATGTTATTATTTATCATTGGGGTTAGAGGAGCCTCCATTCTGGTCAGATCTAAACTTTCTTCCAAAAGTCCTGACCTGATGGCATTGAGTTACGAGTACAAGCTTTTGTTCAAACCCTGATCCTGCTGCTTTAACCATGCGACCTTGGGGCGTACTCTGTGACTCAGTTTAGCCTTCATCTCTGAAATGGGAGTAAGTCCTTACTACACGAAGTGCTTGTGAAGATTAGGTATTATGTCTTAAGCTCTTGAAACAGTGCCTGTCACAAAGGAAGCACTACCTAAATGTTAGCTATTATTATCATGGCTACTACTACTTAGTAAAAAAAAAAAAAAAAGAACAATAAAGGCTACTTGCTCTGAGATACGTATATGTAGTTTTCTGATTAATATTTATTGTTTATGTAGGTCTTTCTCATTTTAAGAAGGATCTTATCAGCTGCTGTGTAGGTGGGTCAAAGTTTCTTTCGGTCACCCAGCTGGTAGGTTTTCATTTGGGATTCAAGCAATCCCTTCTAACTAGAGTGCTTTCCTCTCTGTGGTGGAGTCCTGGTGTATCTAGGTGGGCCCGGGTGGAAGCACTTAAATCTCCCATTCTGTGGCCAGGGCAGGGGACTGAGCAGACATGCAGCCAATGGTAGTTTTGTTTTTTTTTATTTCAGCATATTATGGGGGTACAGATGTTTAGGTTATGTATATTGCCCTTGTCCCCCTTCCCCCCTAAGTCCGAGTCCAGTGGCAGTTTTTATGGTCACTTGGGCAGCTCACTGCTCCATGGCCATCATGGCGCGTTGAATTTATGTTCTCACTCTAGATGTTCCTAGTTCTGCTGCAGCTCCGTAGCACCGCTCACGCCTGTTAGCCTTGTTACTGTGGTTTCCTCCCCCTTGTTTCCAGCAGAAACAGCTTGTGGTCCAGAATGGGGAAAGGAAGCAAATACAGCTTGACGTTTAATCATTTTCTCTAAGTTGTCCAAAGGGAGTGTTTAGTGTGATGTTTCAGTTGAAATAGAATTTGTCTTCTTTAAAGTGGTCTCCACGTGAATGAATACATTAAGTGCAGAGGCAAACTGGTAAGAGGGAAGAGTTGTAAAGTAATCCAGTGGCCAT
Source organism: Avahi laniger (assembly GCA_963575035.1). Taxonomy (NCBI): domain Eukaryota; kingdom Metazoa; phylum Chordata; class Mammalia; order Primates; family Indriidae; genus Avahi; species Avahi laniger. The sequence goes on from CAUYSK010128881.1 coordinate 101,527, forward strand.
TCTTCTAGCAGGTAAGTTTTGAGGGTCACACCAAGTGCTAAGCATAGGGTTATATTAGTGAACAAAACAGAAAAGTCCCTGCCTTTATGGAGCTGACAGTCTAGAGACAGAGACACATAAAAAATAAGGAAATTACATAGTACATTTGGCTCTCGGTATCTGCAGGTTTCCCACCCTCAGAGCCAACCAAGTGTGGATCGAAACCTGTGGCTACAGAGAGCCAACTGTGCTATGCCATTTTTATATCAGGCACCTGAGCATCTGCGGATTTTGGTATCCAAGAGAGTCCTGGGACCAGTCCCCTGTGGGTATGGAGGGTGGACTGTATGTTGGTGATTACCTCTCACTTTTTCTCAGAACCTTTCCACACTTACTTCCCATTGTGCTCACATTAAAAGCCAGCATCCTTACAGTGGCCTGAAGACCCCCCAGCATCTGCTGCTTACCTCCCCCCTGAGCTCTCTGACCTTGTTCCCAGTCACCACCCCCTTGTTCTCAGTGGTCCCCATGTCCCTCACACATGCCAGGCACATTCCTTTCTGAGGGCCCTAACACTGGCTACTTCCTCTGCCTGGAATGTTCTTCTAGATAAATCCTTTCAGGTGACGTCCTCCTGTCCTTCATGTCTAAATGTCACCTTCTGGGTGACGCCCACCCTGACCAACCTGTTTAAATTACAGTCTACCACCGTCGCAGCAATCCTGCTCCCCCAGCCCCATCTTCATGTTCTGTTTTTCTCAGGACTTACCCATTTTTAACATATAATTTATTTGTGAGGAAAGCTTAATGGGGGCAGGGATGTTCATTTTGTTTACTAAAGTATATTAAGTGCTTACCCAGAACAGTAATTGGTACCTAGTAGATATTCAGTGAACATGTTGGATAAATGAAAATGAAAAGCACTTTTCTATGGAAAAGACAGAGAAGGGATATATTAGTTTCCTGTGGCTGCTGCAACAAATTAACAAAACCTTCCTGCTTAAAAGAATAGAAATTTATTCTCTGACAGTTCTGGAGGCCAGAAGTCCAAAATCAAGGTGTGTCAGCAGGGCCTGGTTTCCTCCAAAGGCTCTGGGGAGAATTCAGGATGGAATCTGCTCCTTGCCTTTCTTGGCTTCTGGTGGCTGCGGGTGTTCTTTGACTTATGGCCACGTCACTCCAGTCTCTGCCTCCATGGTCACATCACTTTCTCCTCTTCTACCTTACAACCTCGTCTGCCTCTCTCTGATAAGGATCCATGCAGTTGTATTTAGGGTCCACCTGGATCATCCAGGCTAAGCGTCTCCTTGTCAAGATCCTTGACTTAATTAATCATATCTTTCGTCATATTAGGTGATATTCACACTTTTGCTATTTAAGATAATATTCATAGATTCTGGGGATTGGGACATGGACGTGTGTTTCTAGGGGCCACCATTTACCCGCTACAAGGGATTAAGGGGATGCTTTGATTATAGGAGGAAGAATTGTCCCTGGTTCACCACTCAGTAGAACACTGGATTGGGAGGAAAGCCAGAAGACTGCTTTCATCTTTTTTTCCTATTTTTACTGAAATTTTCATTGAGATCACATTATTTTTTTCAAATTAAACACGTACACACACACACACACACACACACACACACATGCACACACACAGAGAAGAATACAAAAGATAATATAAGTGTAATTTCCATGTACCAGCCTCCCAAGTTGTTAACATACTGATGCAGTTGCTTCCTATCTTCTGTTAAACATTACAGATAAAATCTAATATCTTCCCTTTCCTATTTCCATTTCCCTCCCTTCCTATCTAGAAATAGTCACTGTCATTAATTTGATATATGACCAATCTGTGGTTTTACAGCCTTACTGCATATATAACTATGTGTATGTAATATGAAGTTGTGTGTGTTAAAAATGTTTTTCCTAAGTGTGCTATGTGTATGGCATATTGCAATTTGCTTTTTTATCAATTAAGTTGATACCTGATCTAGTTCATTCATTTTAACTACAACGATAAGCAGCTGGTTCTCTCTCTCTCTCTCTCCTGGCTTCAGAATATGTAAATCCTAGAGAAGTCCTCTGATTAGCCTAGCTTGGGTCCCGTGCCGGCACTTGTTGGATCTGTGGCTTCAGCAGATGGATTGTTCATGTGGGTGTACATGCCTACCCTATACATGGAACATCAGGGTACTGTGTTTGCAGCTCTTCTTAGAATCACATGTGTTCGAAGGACTGTACCAGGGAAAACCAGAGAAAGAATTTGGGGCAATCACAAAACAGAGACTTCTACTCATCCTTCAAGTTTGAGCTTGGACGTTACATCCTCCGGGAAGCCTTCCTAATCCCTTGGGATAGTGTTCTGTGTTCTTGCACTTTCTATTATTGTAACAGCTATCATGGAGTATCTTCATTGCCATCTCCTCTTGATGTGTACTCATTCAGGACAGAGTGTGTGTCTGTCTGGTTTTCTGGTTGTACCTCAGAAATTATAAAGTCTGGCAAACCTCAGTAGATAGATGCTCAACACAATAGTTTTGAATGAATGATTCCACTGACAAACAGAGCTTTCAACCTGACTTTCTATAAACAGATTCCTGTCAACTCCATAGGAGTTCTTTGTGGCTTTGGTGCTTCTGCACCTGTCTTTCAGGCCCATTAAAATTCTGGCTCTTTTCACATCTCTTGGTTTATATGAGTGGTTTGGCCCTGTTTGGAATTTTCTTTTCTTATTCAGTGATGAAAATTCAAGGAAAGATAAAACTGATCAAATACAGACTCAAGACTTCCTCTGTAATATCTTTTGGGGTGATCCCTGCCCAGCTCTTTCCACCCCAGTGCCCCTTTACATCTCATGTGTACACAGTAATTTCTTTCCGATCTCAAAGTTTTACATAGAATACTTACATGAAGCACAGCACAATGACTCTATAAGCATCTCACTGAAACTTTGTGGGAGAGGCAACCTGAGAAGTTTATAGCAGGTAGGTATTGGAACCTGATTATATGATACCATTATTATTGAAGATGTGTACAAGGCCATTGATAAACTGCTTTTTTTTGTTTGTGCTATTTTAAATCAATGTATACAGGACTTTCATACATTCGGTTTACATCTTAGTGTCTGTCTCCCCACCCTGTATTTACTCTAAAGTCTTGTATTATTTAGCTCCAAATTCTCTTACCATGAGATAGAATTATTGCTTGTATTTTCAGGAATAAAATTCCTACGTCAGAGGAAATTACTGATATCACTAAACCTGATGGGATAATCTGTATTATTTTGAACTTGTCTTCTATGCTAGGCTACTATGTGCACCCTCCAGGCAGGGGCACTGTTTTCTGCTTTTATAGTACTTGGCTCAGTTCTGTACTAAGTACAGTCACACATCACTTAATGATGGGGATATAGTCTGAGAAATGCATCATTAGGTGATTTACTTGTGTTAACATCATAGAGTGCACTTACACAAATCTAGATTGTATAGCCTACCATAACGCTGAGGCCATACGGGATAGCCTATTGCTCCTAGGCTACAAACCTGTACAATAAGTTATTGTACTGAATGCTATAGGCAGTTGTAATACAATGGTAAATATTTGTGTACCTAACATATCTAAACATAGAAAGGGTTATCGTAGCACTATGGCATTATGATGGCTACAAAATCACTGGACTATAGAAATTTTTCAACTTCGTTATAATTTATGGGCCCACCCCTGCATGTGTGGTCAGTCATTGACTGCAATGTTTTTATGTGGTGCATGATTGTAAATATTCTATTGGTTATGTTTGGACTAATAGTGCTACTTGCATAGTGTGTCTGTTCCCAAATGTGGTTATCTTATTTCTATTCATAGAAAGTAATTATAGGATAAGTAGATGGTATTAAAATTAAATTGTACTTTTGTCGCCACTGTAGGTTGCATCACAGCGCATTAGCTCAGTGGACCTCTCGTGTTGCAGCCTGGAACATCTGCCTGCCAACCTCTTCTACAGCCAAGACCTCACTCATCTCAATTTAAAACAAAATTTCCTAAGGCAAAACCCTAGCCTTCCAGCTGCCAGGGGGCTCAATGAACTGCAAAGGTGAGCCTGCTGAAATGGGTGGCTCCTTAGGGAGGCTTGGGGCAGAAGCAGCTCCTGGTTGTTATTTCTTGAATATGCGACTGGATAAGCTGCAGTGTGTAAACGTTCTCTTTCAGAGAGCAGAGTAATAGAACTTTGCTTATGAGGACATTATCAGTTCTCATTCTGAATTTTTTTCAAAGTTTCTGCCTTTGAAATTAATGCTTTAATGATATTTATAAACTGAATAGATTTGTATAAGAACAATCCTCTTTCAATCACTTTTATTCCTTAACCTATCTAAAAATGCATCTGCAAAAAGTTAACAACATTGGGTGTGTTACTTCTGAATTTCAGGGTTTCGTTCAGGTTAAATTATTTCTTTTGAAATTTGCAGAAGATCCATTTTTTCCATGAAAAGACATTTCCTTAGAAATTTAAGAACCAAGGTTTAAATCCATTAACACCATGTCATCTGGGTGATTAGTGTGTATGTTTAAAGAATCACATGTTAAATAAATAGAATTTGCTCCTTTATAACCAGAGAGAAGGAACTTGACTTGCATGTCTCCAAAACAGATGTCAAAGTTTACCATATTCATTTCCTTTCCTTTTGGAGCTGTAATCAATCTTGATTCTACAGTAAATTAATCCTCTGATACTTATATATTTGTTGCAAACATATAAGACTATAACTATAAAAGACTATGTTTTAAATAAATAATGACCAGTTCATAAGTTTTTAAATGACTGGTATGATCAGAGATTAAACTGTGGTACTTAACCATTGTGATTCTGTGTTTATGGTTTTTAACATCCAGAAAGAATAATCCAACAGTTGCTTATGGATGTAATTGGAAATGGAAGAGTATTTTAATTGTCTTTTCAGATAATTGTGAATATTCTTCTTTGATACTATACCAAAACTTGACAAGTGGTCATTTCTTAAATGTTCTAATATGAGATCTAAAACCTTTGGAATTCTTAACATTAAGATCCATGCCCCATTTTACTGCATGAAGTTTTTTCTGAAGCAACCTTCTCACTTCATTTTTAAGAAAATGGCTGCCAAATACCCAAGTACAAATAACAGTAGTTTATCAGTTGTTCCTGCAAGTAAAAATGGTATTCCATGTAAATAGTAATTGGTTTGGCTTACAATTCAAATCATTGTACAAGTGTTTTCGTTGAGATAACCATCATACTTTAATATGCACTAGAAGCGCTTTATGTTTTCTTCCTATTTTATCACCCAGAAAATTAAAAAGACATGTACTCAGGGGTTGAGATGTAATAAAAATAACTTAACCTGTATCATCAAGGACGTTCTTAAGTAAAACTGGCATTACAGACTTTTTAAAAGAATATTTCCTCTGCAATTGCCTGGTGGAGAAGAACACAGAAGAATATAATGGCAACTGGGCCAGTTTGGTGCTGCAGTGGGCTAGTTACATAGACAGGAGAGACTCCAGTAAAGATGTCATACTCAGGCAACTCATTGTTCCCTGTAGCTGATGGGTACTATGAAAGTAAACCACAGTGGACTTCTTAAATTTAGGTTTTTATGTGCCTTATGCATTGATATTAATATTTGTACTGATACTACTGCAATGAAGTTAGTATGATATGAGTTTTTTTTTGCTGAAGGGTTACATCATTATTCAAAATCTGTTCTGAGGTTTGAAATTATTTTGAAATCTTTTTGTATATTTCACAGCAGTGTAGACTTCCGCATTTCTATTATAGAACATCAAAGACTTGCTGTTATACTACAGAATCCTGGTGTTTTAGAAAAGAACAGAACATTAGAGTTCATTTAAACTCATGCTCTCTTTCTAGAGGTGACCTCTGTGGGGATGTTAAATGCCAAATTCAGGTTAATGATACCTTCTGGGGAGGAGGTTAGGGGAATGGATTAAGGAATGGTTTAAGAGGGTTTCAACTATGTCTGTAATGTTTATTTCTTTAAAAAGAAAAAGAAATTATAAGCAAAAATGTTAATATTTTAAAAAGCTGAATAGTGAATACCTGGATGATCACTATTATTGTTTTCTGTATTTTTCTATTTGAGTATTTTGTAATGATCCAAAACTTTAAACCTAAACAAAAGGAAATTTCAAATGCTTCTAGGGTGCAGTGGCCTGTGCCTGTGATCCCAGCACTTTGCGAGAGGCTGAGGTGAGAAGATCGCCTGGGGCAGGAGTTTGAAACCAGCCTGGGCGGCAACATGATGAGACCCTGTCTCTCCCAAAAAAAAAGGAAAAAATTAGCCAGGCGTGGTGGTGTGTACCTATAGTCCCAGCTAATCTGGAGGCCGAGATGGAGAAATCACTTGAGCTTGGGAGTTTGAGGCTGCACTGAACTATGATTGTGCCACTGCACTCCAGCCTGGGTGACAGAGTGCGACCTTGTCTCTTTAAAACAAGACAAAATAAAACAGAAAAGAAAAAAAAAACACTTCTTGTTACATAGGAGAATATGACACTCCCAAAGAACCAGTATTTGTTGAATAAATAAATATCCAGATGGAAGAATATTTTGGGCATGACCTACTTCAGTAGGATTCAAAGTCCTGCCTTGCCGTTTAGTCACCTACTTGATCCCCCATATCTTTTGATTCTGTATCTCTGTATCTTTTGAATCCATCCTCTGTTCCCCTCTACTACACACACCCTCTCTTAGCAGCTGTCATAGTAAAAGAACTTCTCAGCTCTCACCTGGTCCTTGCACTACCTTGGAGAACTGATTGTCTTGCTGTCATTTTCCTTCTGCAGGTCAGCCCCTATTATTCTTGCCTACTGTTTTATGTGTTTCTTGGTTTGGTTTTGTTTTATTTTGTATTTATTTATATACATATATTTTAGATAGATAGATATAGACAGTCAGGGTCTTGCTTTGTTGCCCAGGCTAGAGTGTGGTGGTGGTATTCTTAGCTCACTGCTAAGAATAAAATTCTGGGCTCGAGCGATCTTCCTACCTCACCCTCCTTAGTAGCTGGGAATTCAGACACATGCCGCCATGCCTGGCTAATTTTTCTTATTTTTTGTAGAGACAAGGTCTCATTATGTTAGGCTGATCTCAAACTTTTGGCCTCAAGCGATTCCCCTGCCTTGGCCTCCTAAAGTGCTGGGATTACAGGTGCCAGCCACTGTACCCAGCCTTTATTTTGCATCTTTAAAAGTTTAACCTTTTTTCTCCATCAAAGTAATATCCTGTATAGATTTTTTAAAAATCTTAATAAGCAACAGGTTTATACTAAAAAAATATGTGCCTGAAGCTTCAGCCCATCCTTGTACCCAAGTCCTGCTCCCCACGTAACCACTTTTGAGTCTTTGGCTCTTTCTGCTGTTTTCTTCTGTCTTTCTAAATATTATACATGTACTGCTATGTTTTGATTTTTCATTAGGGGACGTTATATGTTGACTTACTACTGTGGAAGATAAGGGTTTAGCTCTTTCTCATTGTCTCACACCCCTCTGGCCCATGCCACATGCACAAACTTCTCCTTCCCCATTCTCTCAATATATAGATAGTATTTTTTTGTTAAATCAGTATCCACTGTTTACATTATTATGAGCATGGAACTAACTATTATCCATAGCTAAGGTATTTAAATACAATGATTATATTTCCTTTCTTGTGCTGGCTACATAGTGGCCTTACTTTTTCACTTACATACTTTTCTTTTTCTCTAGTACTTGTAAGCTTTCTGACAAAACTTCAGCACTCTTCTCAACACCCGTTTTTTGGAAACTTCCTTCCTGGGGCTAGTGTAGGTACTTGCTCTGTTGGCCTGCTACACAACAAAGAGTGTGTGGACCTTTTCCCTAGGGTGTGTCAGTTTTACTTGAGAGGAGTCTTTTGGTCTTCTGCTTGGGCAGTGAACACCAAGATTCAGGGAACTGAGTGGGGAAAAAGCTGGCATCTCGAGGTTAGTGTGTATTTAATCTCTCTGTTTTCAGAACAGTCTTTTCTGCTACACCTGATGTCTTCGAATCAGGGACTCCATGGTTCAGTTTCTTCCAGGGAATAAACTGTCACCTGTTGGAATTGGGGAGAGAATCTGGGATATAACTCCTCCTTATGTAACCTTTTGAAAGTCTTTTTGTAAAAGTATAACAAAAATATGAAAAGGGCACAAATATGAGTGAGTGTACAACTTGATGTATTTCCACAAAGTGAATACATCTATGTAACCAGTACACATATTTTTTAAAAAAAGATCTTGGTTTGGCTTATTATCTTTAAAATTACTCAGAACAATAAGCACTTAGATATCTAGAACAGAATTATCAAAAATCCCTTTGTACTGATAAATTCATCATTCTTATTTATAAATAGTAATTTATCTTGAAGATTACATACTGTAAGCCATCCAGTACACATACTGATAAATGAAATTTTATCAGCACTCCAGAAGACCTCCTTGTACCTGTCCTTTTATTATCCCAAAGATAACTACTATCCTGACTTCAAACACCATAAATTAGTTTTGCCTGTTTTTATACTTGATATAAATGGATCACACAGTTTGTGCTCATGTTCAGCTTCTTTCATTGACTTTTCTTGTAAAAAAGCAAAATAGAACATACCAAGTGACATTATCAACTCGTAGTGTATAGTGTGAAATATGAAGTAGTGATTTTCATTTGTTTAAGGTAGAAGACTTTTAAGTTTAGCACTACAGTAAAAAAGGTTTCTGTTTTGTCCTTTCTGTTACTTAAAGCATGGGAAAGGTAGGCCTAGGGGACTTGGTATCTGAGGGCTGAGTAAACTGGTGAGCTGCTGTTGTTTTGCCCTTTTGAGAAAACTAGGCTTTAAACCAATTTCTTTTTCACCATACACTACTATGAGGTGTTTGTCTCCATTCTGATTAGCCAAGAAAGATTTTCTTGCTAAGTTTTCAGAGTAGTAAGTTGAAAAATAGACACATAAACATACATACACCAAACGTACATATATATACTTAATGCCAGGAATTAAACCTATTTCTTAAATATGTATTTAAGAAAGTTATATTTATACTTCAGAAAGCCTTAATGTACCTTTTTCTATATTCATTCAATTAGTGTGGCGACTTTGAGATATGCCATATATTTGTTTATTTTTATTTATGTGTTTAAGGAATTTGTGCTAATAAATCTCTAGTGTATGTTTCATAAGGAACATATTAGAGAGATACCAAAAGATAATTTATTTTTATGTTTTGACCTAAGTCTTAAAGAAATTAATTTTTAGATTATGGTGTTAGGGCAAATATCCAGGGAGAAACTTTAAGTACAATATAGTTATAACAGGTAGGAGTTCTGAGGCATTTTATCTTGAGCACATATCCCCTTAATTTTTCTTTCTACTCCAAATTTTCATCTTAAAGAAGTGAGCTATTTTACAGAACATTTAAATTGATATTCACACCAGCATTCTAAATCTGGAAAGATGGCATGCTGTTGGACACATACAGGTCAGCAGTTTCAGGGGGAAAACATTGTTCTTGGAACTACTGCTGTTTGTTTTTCCTTTATTGGCACTAGAATTTTCAAGTTAGTTTTCAAAAAAATATTAGGTCATTAAATATGAAATGTCCAATTTCGAATCAAAAGTTTAGTTTATTATATCTCAAAGATGAAGGAAGAATATAAAGGAGACGCAAACAGAATAATTTTTGGCAGTTTGAATGGTTTCTTTCCTGATTATATATGTCACTAATAACTATAATACATTATTTATCTCTTTTATTAATAAATAGTACTTCACTTATGTTAATTAAAATGACCCAGATGGTTTTAATACTAAGATTGTTGTTTTGCAATGGAGGGTGATTTTTAATACGATGTAATAAGTTTCTTTGTAGAGTCAGTAGAGGACAACTTCTTGCTGGTTTAAATTCAAGGAATATAATGTCTTAATTTTATGTTTTTAATATGATAGCAAAGCAATATGAACTTATTTGCCCTGAATTATAATCGTGTTCAACACTTCATTGTCCTGATAAATTTAGCTCTTATAAATTTGTCATTTATTCATTTATCATTTATTAAAATTTCATTGGTAGGATCTAGAGTTTGTAAGTGTAGGGGAGGCAAAACTTTACCTGTACTTTGTAAGGATTTTTATTTGGACCTGAGAATTAAATGGACATAAGACATTAGCAGGAGAAAAGCATGTCGATTTCTACATGTACATAGGAGCCCCCGTAGGAATATAAAGACCTAAAGAGATGGTAAAACCTAAGTGCTCGTGTATTGGATTGAATAAAGAGAGGAAATCATGGAAAAGTAACTAGTGTATGGGGAGACCAAATGAAGATGAGAATTATTTTAGCAAGATCTATTTGTACAGAATTCTCAGCCTTGATTTCCAGTCTCTGCTAATAAGAATGTTGCTTTCCTCCTGGTATAGGGAGGGCATCTTTCACTTAGGAATTTCCTCTCTTGATTTCAGGAAGAAAGGGGAGGTTAGAGCACTTTTCTTATACCTGCTGTTTTTTAAGTGCCTTTTGGCCAAAGTAATTCTTATGCCAAAGTGACATAATTTGGAGTGGCATATTCTGCCATGCTTCATATGGGTAATAGATCAGAGAATTCTTTTATGGTGATAGCCTACCATGTTTAGAAAGAGCAGCATAGAGAATGGACTCAAAAGCAAAATTTGATAGTAATAATTTGTGTGTACGTGGTTTTAGTAGCTTTGTTCATGGTACTTGAAAAGTTTGACACTTAAGTTTAACTTAAATGTCTTTATCTTAGGCTATTTTACTTTACTAATCATTTTTACCTATCACTTTAAGAGAGAAGCCTGTGTTTTAGTAAGAACTTTACAAATTGATGATAATGAAAATACACTTAAATTGCTTAATTCTGTGTGTGGGAATTAGACAGATTATAAGGTAACTACTTCATAAATAGTAATTTGTTAGAGTGTTTCAGTTGTTTTTGAGGGTTGGTGGTCATCACTTCCATCCATTAATAAGGGACGTGAATCTGCTTTCTAGCTCTTGCTATTCGTAGGTAAATTGGTACAGTGAAACAAAGCTAGCACAGCTAGCTGGTTCTAGGAATGGAATTACTTTTAGAGGAAGAGCACTAACTTTAATTTCAGTAGAATTTGGTGTTTTCGATGATGTGATAAGTCATGTACAGTAACACCTCATTTAATATCGTTGTCGATAGGTTCTTGGAAACTGCAACTTTAACCAAGACGGTGAATATGAAACGAGTTTTACCATGGGCTAATTGATGTTATAAATAAGAGTTAAGTTCCTATGTCATATTTCTGGCCACAAAAAAAATTACCAAACTATTCAGTGAAAACCAAAACACTTAATATTAAACATTGAAATAAATGTGAGCTATTTATACATTTAAGAAAGATTAATAAAAACCAGATAATTATTTACCCAGTTCTTCCAGTTCAGAGTCTTGGGTCACAGAGCCTCTCCCAGCAGCTCTGGGCACAAGGTGAGAACCCAACCTGGACAGGATGTCATTCCCTTGCAGGACACACTCACACACACGCTCAGACTGGGACCATGTAGACATGCCACTGAATCTAACGTGCATAGTATTGGGATGTGGGAGGAAACTGTAGTACCCTGAAAAAACCCCCTTAGACATGGAGAAAATGTGCAAGCTCCACAAACACAGTGGCCCCATCCAGGGTAGATGTTTTTTCTCATCAATGTTATAAGAAAATGATGTTGAATGAAATGACATTACTTGAGGACCTTCTGTATATCTGTAGAATTTTAATGTGATTTTTACCACATGTGATACTGAAGTACCATCAGCTTTTCTTATTGCTTTTTAACATTCTCCTATGAATACTGAATTTTGTTATTTTTTTCTATTGTCTTCTCACAGTTTCGCAAGATTTTATGCAATAGATTCACAAGATTTAATGCCTGTATTTGTAATGATATTATAATGCATAGGAATAGCAGCACTGCTTTAACTTTTAGATATTTGATGTCACATTTAATTTTTGCCTCAGTGACTTCAGTCTATCACCTTCGTTACTTCACTATTTTCTGTATTTATCTTGTTTGCTCTGCTTGGCTTTGAATCCCTGGAGGGCAGGAATCCATCCGGTCTTCCTCAGAGGTCATTACTGTTGCTAGGGGAACCCTTAAATACATACTTCATAAATGTATGAATGCTTGAGTGAGTGATGGTGGGAATTGTCTTTATTCATTCAGTTATGTGTAAGTATACCCCACTTCTTTGCAAAGAGCATTTGTAGCAACTTTCAGAAGGAAGTGAGACCAGTAATTTTATCATTTTATTTCTCTCTGGTTGAAGGTATGATGAGAAGACAACACGCACAGTGAGATGATTCAGAAAACCTTACATAGAAAAAGATTTGTAAGAAAGAATTTGAAGTTGGAAAAGGAGACATTAATTTTAAAATGGACAATATGAAATTGGACTTTCTAAAAAAAAAATAAATCTGTGGTTCTGTTCACCATTCTCTAAACACAACTCACATCCTCTCGCCACTGACCTTGCAAGAATGGGCACCTAGAATCCTACCCCACTCTTCAGAGTGTGTTGGTAATGACTTTTGTTTCTTGAAACTTATGGTTATTTCCCAATTCCATGTGACCTTTTCCTCATCTGCATTGTTAGCTTTCTTTATACCCATTGCACTTATCAATTATACCTTGTAATAAACATCTGAAGACTTCTAAAATCACCATCTAGTTATAAAGTCCTTAATAAATATTTGTTGAATTGTTGATTCCCACCACCAAGGATAATCAAAAGAATGTGATCATAAAACTTTCAGAAGAGAGCACTCAAATGCTTACAGCAGTGGAACCATTTCATGTATTTAGCATTCAAGGTAACTATTGTAAGGGGACATCAGTCATTGGAATGATTACTGATCAATCACATTACCTTATATGGTACCTAGAGGTCAATGTCAAGGAACCTAGTAGCGTATGATTGTGTTTTAGAGGCTGTGGTATAAATGAGTGTATTGTCACCTGAAATAAGCGGGGAGCGAATTAAAGACTTAGAGGGAAAAAGTGATTAGAGCTCCAATTAGATGTGAAATTTGTTTTAGCCGAAAAGAATTGGAGAAGAGGGTCTGGCTTTCTGGAATAGGAGAATAATGGGGAAGATGGAATGAAGTTGAGTTGGGTGTGCAAGGATGTGGGTGTAAGAGAATTAAAGTTATGGAGAAATGAGCAATAAGAAACTCGTAATTATGCATGGCATTTATCAAGTACCTTTCTTCTTTAAAAGCTCAAATTTCTACATTTTTAATCCCCATGGAGTGGAAAACAAATGACCTTATTTCCTATTCTATTCTTTTGGGGATCTTGGCATTCTAGAGGTACAAAGTTGTGTTAATTACTCATCCTTAGCAAAAGCCCACGTTTCCAGGTTTTTATTGAAAGAGATATTTTAGTTTTTGTTAGTAATTCCTGAAAACTCCTTTTAATGGAAATAGTGATAATTCATTAGCATAATGGAATAAGGAGTGGCATGCTAAAATATTTTTGCAGCTCATTTGCCAGATTAGACAGCAGTACTTAAAACAATTTCAGCTTCTTTGAAGATGCTGTTATATAAAAAATGTTACAAGCAAACCAGCTGCTAATTGCTAAAGAAAGAGTAAAGCCCAATGTAAAAGAAAAAACACTTAGCGCAAGTGCTGCTTAGGCATAGAGATAACCTTGGGAAGCAGTTTCCACTGCTGGGGTTTGGTGAGGCTTGCCAAGTGTTCAAGAAATTTCATGGAATGTATGGAATGTCCTTTTTTCAGTTAACAGTTCCCAACACCGAAAGTTCCTTTCTTATACAGCTTTGCTTTTCGGATGGAATTTTGATCCTCTTGGGAAGCTTTCCATTTCACAAGATTCCCACTTTCCTTCCTGGAGCATTCGATCAAAGGAGGGCCTTTACATGGTGCTTGGGGCTCTGAGATTGTGTAGCCTTTGGTCCTCTCCTTGGCAAGTGCTGCCAGCCTCATTTCTGGCAATAATGGTCTATTTTCTTCTTCCCTCATACGGCACATTTTGAAGAGGGAACTCAGAAACAGAAGACTTATTTATCACCCAGGCTGCATTAATTACATTACAGTTTGCCCTATTGACTTCTTGGGATCATTTAAATGTTCTTTAACTTTTTCCCCACTTAAATACAAATTGGAGGGGGCGGAGTACAGTAGGTTCAAAAGCCTTAGATTGATTCTAATTCTGCTATTGTAGTCTGCCCAATTCCATTCTTCTATGGTTTAGTTGAGTTCTTTGTTTTATTCTCTGAGCTTTATCTTAACAGCAAGAGTTTAATGCTAAACATGGTATTTGTAGATATTTGTTTGCTATTCTGAGTGATAATTAACTTTTCACTCTGCACAGCTCTTGAGGGGGCAGTAATAGGTCTAGAGTAAGGGGGCCAACAGATGATTATCTTGTGGTTGGTGGTGGTGAAGTACCATCATAACTTGGGAATGTGATTAACATCTCTCCTGATGATTTCTGAAATGCTTCTCTGGTTGCCAGTGTGAGAACGCTGATGGAGACTAGTCATGCTCCTCTTTCTCCCTCTCTCCTGTACCTCATATCAAACAAACACATCTAACTCTGGAGCTCATACTGACCACACACATGTCAGTTTTGAAAACTAAAGCCTCGTGAGTTTCTGTTTTTCCTTAGTGTCTATAAATTTTGATGTCACCCACTATTCTCCAAAGTCATGGAGCTTTGAATGGAAGGAATCACAAGCCTGTTGTCATTCCTCAAGGGCGGATTAGATGATGACACTAGAGCTGGCAGGATATTTGACAGTGACCTCTGTGAATCCAGGACACACCCACCCCTCCCTGATGATGTCTTTTAGACTTACAATTAGCAAGAAAGTCTTAGGGAAAGTCTGACTTTCCAAATAGTTGTTCTTTCTTCCAATTTTAAATTTTCTGTTAGAATGCATACTTTCATCCCATACTGGTGTGTATGCACAGGGGAAGTACAACAAAGGAAGGGGAGATATTATCTGATTTGTGTGATATACCAATCCAAGCATTCTAGAATGGATTATTTCACTTAGTTCAGAACCAGTATCTTCATCTCGAGGTGCTCTGTGATTAGGCTTTAGGCATCCTTTACAACCATAGGATTTCTTTCTCCTTAATAATTTGGCTTACTTAATGTTTCCCAAGTACACCCTATAGTTTTTGCCCTCCAAATCAGTGTTTCTCAAAATGATTCATGAAATGCCTGCATCAGAATCACCTGGGGTGTTTATTGGTGCTGTGGCTTGAATGTGTCCACCAAAGTTTACTTAATCCCAAAGGTAACAGTGGTAAGAGTTGGAACCTGTACGAGGTGATTGGGCTCTGTCCTCATCAATGGATTAATGCCCTCTCTGCTCTTCCCCATGGGATGACACAGCAGGAAGGCCCATACCAGATGCTGGCACCTTGATATTGGACTTCCCAGCCTTCAGAACTGTGAGAAATACATTTTTTCTTTATAAATTACCCAATCTGTGGTATTTTGGTTGGTTACACCAACACAAAATGGACTAAGACAACTGGAAGCACAGATACTTATTTTTCATCCCAGACCCAAATCATAACTTCTGGTGATAGGGCCCAGAAATCTATATTTTTAGCAATGCATGCTAAAGTTTGGGAAACAGTCACACCACACTACTCTTTTTAAATGCTGTCTCCTCCAGTACCCATCTGCCTATTGAACTGTTGTTCGTGTCCCTTAGGTTAAAGTGAGTTTTCTCTTCTGTGAGCACTAATGATATTTTTTTTCCAGTAAGTTTCATCTTCTGCTTTATATTATAGCAGCTTTGTTCTCAAATTGTTTCAAATTCTTGGAGGGTGAAAACTATGTCCAATTTACGTTTGCATGCTTCAGACACCTTTGCAAGACCTCAATAAATGTTTAGTAAATGAATGGTTCAGTCCTAGCATCTGAGTTTACTATACCTAGTAAACTTTTCGGTGTTGGTTTTTTTTTTTTTTTTTTTTTCTGTTTAGCTATCAGATATATATCCTTGGCCTCTTTGTGATGTGGAGTTTAAGCTACTCATGTCTAAGCATGTTTTCATGACACAATTATTCTCTCTGGCTTTTGTTTATGCTCACTTTCTCATTCCTTTAGTAATCTAGTATCCTTGATATAGATCTGGTCTGGTTTTTATTTTTATATATTTTAGTATGACTCAAATGGAATTTTATCCAAGTATACTTGTGGATATTTTCACCTTTGCTTTGAGAAAAGGAACAGAAACAGTGATCCATTTTCTGCCTTTTATAGAAATGTTCTTTTTCCTTTTTTAAATTTGGCCTACTAGTGTGGTGGTTCATATTAAGCATCTCTTGAATAGTATTGGTGATTAAATTGGCTAACTGTGGGCAGATCTGTTGGTGAGAAAATGAAAAAATGTCGTGAATAAATGGAATAAAGAAACTATCTTGAAAGATGTTCAAGTGTAACATGATAACATAGTGCTTGTCTTTTGATTCTTACATTGCTAATTTATAAAAGAATCAGAAAACGACAAATTTATGCTTCTTATGACTCATCGTTTTAATGAATTTAGTTGGTGTGGGGTTACTGCAGATCTAGTGACTGGCATTTTCACATAATCACCATCTTATGATTTGGAGTAGTTTTCCATGTAATGTACTTACTGGATTCACAGAGCCTGCCCCTGCTCACCCTCCTGCCCCCATCCTGTCGGCAGGGGCTCTGTCTCGTTCACTGCTGTATCCACGGAGTTAACCTAGCCTAGCGCCTGGCACATGGGATGTAATGAGTAAGTGCCTCTTGGTTGAATTATTTTAAAATGGGGATAAAATAAGAATTTCTGTCTTCAGGGAATGCTTAAATTTGCCGTTATAGCAATATGTCCATTGTATTTACTGCCAACACTCTCTATTTCTTTGATTATTGCTTTGAAAAAATTATGTCTGTGAGTTTTAGCTTTCATATTCTGATTTTTAGCATCTGCAGCAATTCTTTCTTTCTTTCTTTTTTTTTTTTTTGGAGACAAGGATCTTGCTCTGTCACCCAGGCTGGAATGCAGAGATGTGATCATAGCTCAAGGCAGCCTTGAACTCCTGGACTCTAGCCATCCTCCTGCCTCAGTCTCCCCAGTAGGTAGGACTATAGGCGTGTGCCACCATACCCAGCTAATTTTTTTTTTTTTATAGAGACAGGGTCTTGCTGTGTTGCCCAGGCCAGTCTCAAACTCCTGGCCTCAAGCAATCCTCCCACTTTCGCCTCACTACAGGCATAAGCCGTTGTGCCCAGCAGCCACGAAGCAGTTCTTTAGAACATTATGATGAAATCCTTCTATGACTGTAAATTTTAATTTTTATCAAGTAAAATATACATGTGTTTAGTTTTGTTTTCTAGTCATATGAGAAGGTGATATGCTGCTTTTGCTTATACCAAGAGTCATTTATGGTGATTAGGATTCAGATAGGGTGGTTTCTGTTTATTTTGGCTCTAGTGTTAAGCTGGTCGCATGCCACATTAGCACTCATGCACCGCTGAGCCTCCCAGAAGACAGTAGCAGGTGCCCACTGGGTGAACTGCTTGGCCCTTGGAACAGAAGGGCATATATAAGTTCATGCGCATTCATTTCAAAAGTCATATAGGGATGACAGGCAAAGCACTGCAGCAAGAAACTGAGAAGAGATGAGAGTTCAGTTACAGGCCAGCAGAGTTTAGGGGTGTGGACAGCAATGTGAGAGCCAAAGGGAGTTGAGTCATGCCTTCTACAGGGTAGGTGTTCCCAGCAGTGCTGAAGCAGGCACAACTAGTTCTCATGCCAGTGCAACCACAGACAAGTCCAGGAGGAACATGGGGCAAAAGGTACTTTCCTTCTGCATCCAGGAAGGACAGCCTTTTATGTCTTTTGCAAATTATTTTGCTTCCTTACATAACTATTATAGTACATGCAGGTTGCCCTATATCATACCTAGATCCAGGCAAAAATATTAAAACATGACCACAGGACTAAGTTCCTAAGCTATTAAAGCTCCACACTAAGGGAATCAGAATTTGAAAAGTGTATGAAGATAAATCAAGGAAATTGCTGACTGGTGATCTCTCTCTCATTCATTTCTTAACTGTTGTTTAAGAGTAAGTGTATTCAATACACATTTTATACAGTACTTCGATACCTTTCTCAAGATTGTTCCTTATAAAGCTAGAAAAGTTACTCTGTCCAACTAATGGTCTTATTGAAGCACTTTACCTGCTGAAAACCACAAGGTGTGCTCTTAGGAAGAACAACAGCATGCATTTGGTTTTATAAAATCTCTTAAAGAAAAGAGAAACAAAAAGTAAATGCAACTAGTTTTTTCTAACCTCTTCTCATTGTCTATTTGATTGGAACAGCACTAAGCTTTCTCTTTTTGTTCTCCCTTTCCCTAGTACATGAAATTTATTTAAATTGAATGGATATCAGAAAGGATGATTTATTTAATAAATTATGCTAACATAGTTAGCTACCAAAAAGTAAATAGTTAGACCTCTACGTAAGATTACATGTAAAAATAAATACCATATGGCGTTAAGATCCAAATGTGAAAAATGAAATATCAAAATATTAGAAGGAAATACAAGAGAACATTTGTACCACTTTGGAGTGGATTGAGAGGAGTTTCTCAAGCAAGGTGAAAAATATATACCCCATAATGGAAAAGATTGCCAAATTTGAGCAAACAAAAATCAAAAATTAGTGTGTGGCAAAACTCACCATTAACAGAGTGGGAAAAACTAAACCGTAGGCTGGGAGGGAATATTTGTAGCATATGACAATACGTGACAGGTAGTACTCGGAGAGCACCTGCAAACTGATAAATGGAAGATGAATAGCCCAATAGAAAAATGGGCAAAGGATGTGAATGTGTATCTCAGAGAAGATTTACAAATACCACTCCCTTCTTCACAAAGAGAAGCTCAACTGAAAATAAAAATTAAAATAACCTGCTATCATTTTTGCCCATCAGATTAGCAAAAATTGAAAGGATGTTGACATTAAATGCTAGTGAAAAAGTAGCACGAGGAAGGGGATCCTCTCTCACATGGCTGATTGGAAGTATGAGTTTCTGCAACTTTTTTTGTGTAGTTTTGCAATGCGTATTAAAATTTAAATTGTATATACTCTTGGGCCCATTAGTTATACTTTTCGAAATAGGATTCACAGTCCCTTATCCAAATGTCTTGAGACCGTTTGTGTTTCAGATTTTCAGATTATATTAAGATAATATGGTGCATATACTGTATATTATATAACACCTCCAGCAGAGTTTGGGACAGCAGCCATTAGCAAACACATTCATATTTCTAGAGAACAAATGAATATTCACATCAGTTCAGGTCAGCTTTTACTACCACATAAGTCAATGAAAAATCTTTCAATTTCCAGAGTCTTTTGGATTTCAGAATTAGGGATGAGACATTAGGTATACATGCTGCAAAATAAAATCATTGATGCACAAATGGATACATGACTGGGATGTTTCTTGCAGAATTTTAACAGCAGAAAAACTGGAGGTACTCCTAATGGCAGTCAGTGGAGGAATGGAATAAATGTTGATACAGTTGCACTCTGTATTATGCAGCTTTGAAAAAGATTGAGTTAGATTTTTATGTACTGATTCAGAAAGATGATTTGTTTGTATTAGATGAGAAAACAAATTGTAGAAAAAATATGTGTGGTATAATCCCATTCAACAAAAATAAGGAGGGGTTTATCCTATCTATGCAAGTATATGTTTTACAAGGAGGAAAGCTTTGAAAGGATATATACCAAACTGTTGACACTGGCTGTCTCAGAAGGACGAGATTTGAAAGGAAGTAGGAGAGACTGTTAACTTTTTCCTTATATGTGGCTGTAGTTTGACTCATTTTGTTAAAATAAGCATTATTTTTTTGGTGATCAAACAAAATCAATCTTTTCTTTTAAAAGCAAATATAGTGAATCTTATTAGAACACTGACATCTGGCAACTCTCCACTGAGGCAGAGTCACTCTAAGTCATCAGGGATCCTGCTTTTCATAATTAATGCAAAGCAGGGGTCTAAGCCCAGAGCTAGGCTTACAAGGCCAGCCTTTGAGCACCTCCTTCATTATTCAGTACTGAAGCCCAATAATTTCTAAAGTGTGTTAGCATGTTCTTCCACAGGGAAAAAACAAGATAAACATGGGCTGTTACTGTGAAATAGAAATCCATTCACCTAGGGAATCTCTTTTAATTGACCCACTTGTGGTGAGTATTAATTTAAGGACATACTGATTTTTCTGTGTTAGACTCATCGAGGAAAAACAAGTATGGTCATCTGTGAAACTCATTTTGAATACATTTGGAATACATTTAAAAATAGAACTAGTTCCATCATACTGTTATTTGACAGTCAAGCTTTCCAAGTGTGTCATGTATATCCTAAGTTCCTGGAAGGAAGTTACTAAGGATTTGAATGTATCTAAAACTAATTGATATCATATCTCCGAATAGTCATCATGCTATATATTCGTCTTTATTTCCTAAATACTTACAAGTATATATAGCTATTCCTTGTAACTCAAATGCAAAAACAAACAAACAAAAACTTCATACATAAATTTTTGAGTGTGGCTAAACTGAGTGAATAAATACTAAGAAAGAAAAAAGGATTAAGCATGTCTTATGATCACAACAAAACAAGCCCAGGAGGAAGTATATAAGGATTGGCTGCTTTTGTGTATATTTGTTTGTTTCTTTCAACTTTGATATTGTAGAACATTAGCTTTTTTCTTTCTCTACCCTTGGATAAAAATGGCCCCATTTCATTTTCTGAGGAGCACTCACTCCCAAATAGTTTTTTGGAAGCCAGAATGAAATAAGCTTGTTGAACTGTGGTTGACCTATTTTAAAACCCTTACATGTACCTCATAAATGTAGGGAAGATTGAACTCATGAATTTGGTGCATTTTAACTTTTCTGATTAAGAAACTAAACACTTATCTCTTTTGTAGAGGTGCATAATTTGTTTAAGGCAGTAATAAGCAAATTATTCTTGGAAGATTGGAAGACTATGCCTCAAAATTTAGTAACTGAGGAAAAAAATCCATTTACAGCTAAGTGTAAACAGTAATGTGTGTTGTCTAGATTAAAAGGGAAGCTAGACAAATACAGGGACAAAACTAATGATTACTCTGTTCCCTCAGTAGCAGTTTTAAGGTGTGAGCTATTCCTGCTTTGCTGTTAATTAGTTATGACTGTGAAGTTGGAGAAAGAAAGGAAAAGGTAAGGATGTTATTAGATCACACCCCTGGATAGTTTGGCACATTTTGTGTCCAGGTCCGGTGTCATTGTTACTATACTTTAGTGTTATGATGTAAATACAGTAGGAGATACAAATTAAAGAAATACCGTTCCTTTGGCAGAGTGGTGATATTGTCGGCTCCATTCTACCGTCTTTTCCCTGTCCCTACTTTTGACTTTCTACCACCTCAAGACACCACTCTGGGCAAACAATCATGTACTTTGTTATATGGAACTTAGGATACCTGGTTTGAAAGAGACTTCAAGGTTTGTTTGTAAACACATTACAATTATAGTTTTTTGTCTCTGTAGGTTATCAAGTATATTTAGTTGATTGTGCTTTTCTGTGATGCTTGGTATAAAAAAACAAAAGTATACCTTGGAGTTTTGGAGTAAGTCAGACCTGAATCTAAAACTCCCACAATGTCATTGCCATTTGTTAAATGCAAAACTGTAATGTGTATCATGTGTCGTGTTAAACTGGGTAATGTGTACACTGTAGAAATTTATTGCTTACAGTCCTAGAGGCTGGGAATTCCAAGTTCAGGGCACCAGCAATTTTGATATCTAGTGAGGGCTCAACCTCTGCTTCAAAGATGCTGCTTTCCCCCTGCGTCCTCAGGCGGCAGAGGGGCAAGGCAGTTCCCTCCAACCTCTTTTATAAGGGCACTAATCTCATTCCTCAATATAATCTCACCTGCTCAGGACCCCACCTCTTAATACTATCACATTAGGTGTTAAGTGGGGAAATTTTGGGGAGACAAACATTCATACCACAGCATCTACTTTAACTAATTTTCTTTAGTCTTGGTACTATGTGTGAATATACATGTATAACTAGAAATACTTAAAAAAAAAAAAGTAGATTTCTTGTCCTTTCAGCTTCTAAAGCATTAAGTAGAATAACAATTACCTTGTTATTACTAATCTGACCACTACAGTTATAACAGTCATCATTAAAATATATTTTACTAATCTTAAATTCTGTGATGCTCTGATGCTCTTCTACTTACCTATATTGGACAGCTATGAGGAAGTATGTGTAGCCTGAGTGAACTGAAATATTAGTTTAAAATAATTTAAATTGTTTCACCAAATGTATTCTATTTCCCCAAAACAGCCAATTTTATTTTAGAATCCAGGTCTGTGCACATTTCATAATTTATCTGGCTTACCTATTACCATGGCAGAGCCATGGTAATTTCGTTATAGAGACAGATTTCTAGCCTTTTCTTCCGTAATAGTGTGCTATCACCTTGCTGTCTCCTCTTCATTCTTTTAAAATGAAGACAAAGTGTGGAAAGGTCATCCATCCACTCACCATTTTGATCTCATATCTCTCATAACTTAAACATTGTCTGCAGGTATCTGTTTCACCTATTTTAAATACCAAAGGAAAATGAATTCTATGTGGACCTTCCCTCTATCATTCTCTGAAAGGGTTTTTTCCATCTGCAAATGCCTATAATCTGACTGTTTTCCACATCTGTAAAGAAAAAATGGAACTCTAAGAACACTAAGGTTTAGAGTTACCAAAACAGGTAAATTTTAATGTTGATTGATGTGTTCTGATCCAGAACTCAGGTTCGCAGAAGCAGTCCATGCTTTCTTTATTTGGTAAACAAGTCTCTGCTGAACACTGTGTTCGTCTCTGGGGCAGTTTGGGGCATTGGCTGTATGGGGAGCAATGTGAGGGGAGTGAAGAATGTGGTGAGGAGGGAGGCACTGAGGGTCACATCAGCTCTTAAAATTTACAGGTCTAGGGTAAGAGTATAAATGGAGACCCACATACTATGTCATGTACTGGAAGCATAGATTCAAATTTAGAATCTTCAGACTCCTTGGGATTCTGCACTGAATATGGCAGTGTGGGCAGAGCTAGGCCAGCAGCCCCCGCTGTTCTCTTCCCATCTCCAGTTCCATTCCTCAGCTTGTAGGGCTGTGGACACTGCAGCCCACAGGTCCAGTCTCTGCCCACACTAGGGCCTATGGGTGCACATCAGCAAGAGGATGAACCCAGGGAAGGGGCCCGTACAAGCTCTGCAAACAGGGTTGTCGTCAGTTGGGTAGGGAATTCCAGGGTCCTGATTACTCTTAGGATGGAGAGAGTACTTCTCCAGTAGCAATATAATGCAAGCCATGGAATTAATTTTAATAATATATTTTATTTAATCTAGTATATCAATATTATTACTAATTCTAAAAAATGTATGAGATAGTCTACGTTCTTTTTTTTTGTATTAAGTCTTTGAAATCTAGTTTGTATTTTATATTTAGAGAACATCTGGATCTGGACTAGTCCAGTTTCAGGTGCTCAGTAGCCACCTGAGGCTAGTGGTTTCCTACCAGGCCTTTGCTACTCCAGGGGAAGAATGCCAACCCCTCGTTCTATGGTCACACTTGGCCCCGGGACTGAGGGCAGGTCTCTTTAGGTCTATCTGATAGTGTTTTATCATTGAGTTGATGTAGAAAATAATCATACCTCTTTGTCTTTATATTTAGAATTGGTGGACACTTTAAAATACAAAATGTATGTACATAAAACAAATGGGAAATACTTGTTAAGAGGTTTTTTCCCTCTCTTCCATTTAAGTTTCTCAACTGCGTTTTACTCATTCAGCTTACTTCTGCTTTCCTTTGTCCTCAAGAGTGACATGGTCCTAGTAAATTTGTTTGCATAGATGAATTATTACCCCCCCACCCTCTGTTATTGACTTATACTTTCCCAAAAGCCAATACTTCTGTTTCCCTTCTTCAGTAATTACTGGCTCTGAAATCCATCCATTTCCCCCCTTTCTGAAAAGTCTGTGTACTGTATTGTGTTGGATAATGTCTAGTGGATCATTTTCCCACCTAGAGGATCTTTCTTTTAAAATTCAATTTAATTGCATGTAAATTTAAAAATTGTGGCCAGTTCTATCAAATGAGTAAAAGTACCTAGAAAAGTGGGATGCTCTTTTTGTTTGGACTAGAATGGAAGTTTCATCTGTGATGACTAGAACAAACATTTTATCTCAGATAGAGTTGCCAGATTTAGTAGGGGGAAAAATGAACACCAGTTCAATTTGAATTTCATATAAATAATTAATTTTTTAGTATAAGTATGTCCCATGTAATATTTGGGACACACACACACTAAAAAATATTTATTGTTTATTTGAAATTCAAATTTAACTGGATGTCCTGTGTTTTATCAGGCAATCCTATTTCAGGACTTATTTACCCTCTCAAAAATTGAGGACCCTAAGCAGCCAGCCAAGAAAACAGGTATCAAGGTAACACTTTCAACCTGTCAAGTAGGTACATTGTCAGCTCTCTGTTTAAAATAAACTTTTATTTATCTATTTAGAATAAAGCTTAACTTCTTTATTACAGAATTTGACAAGTAGGTCACATGATAATTTCTTTAAAACTGTCATGTTGCATCGAATTGGGTTGAATTGGATTTATTTTTAGGATGTGTGCATCTGTTCTAGGTGAGTACATACTACCTGGTATTAGACTTGGATAGTTTTTAAAAGAATTAGTATAATGCAGCCACTGATCTGATTCTTATCTAGAAATGGTGTAGAGGTCGGCAGTGGATCCAATGTAAGAGTGCACAGAGAAATAAAAAGTAAAGTAAAAAAAAAATAATAAAGATAGCTTCTTTCATGTTTTAGTTGCTTGGGCAACTGAGAAAATGAAATGAAAGAGCCATCAACAAAAATAGAACAGGAGGAAGTGCTGGTTTGGAATAAAGATGCTAGGTTCAGTTTTGGGCTGAAATTGTAGGGCAGATCCGGAGAGGAGCTGGCGTGGATGGGATTGAGAGAGTTCACACAGCAGTAAAAAGATTTCTAAGGAAGACAATGTAGAGAGAGAGTGAAACGGAGAACGTCTCTGTGAGGAGTACTTCAATTAGGAGTGAGGAAGAGGAGATGAAGCAGAGAAAAGAAGGTAATACAGGAGAAGAGGGTTTAAGAGAGCTAGGAAGAGACCACGTGAGGAAATGCTGTTAAGCTGAAATGAGAAAAGCTTTTCCAGGTGGGGTGCGCGGTAAGCAGTATCAAGTGTTGTATTGAAATCGAGGAATGATACTTGGTTTTTAAATTTGGAACAAAGTCCTGTTTCCCTTAGAGTATAGTTTTGATAAATTGTTAAGTTTTTATTATTTCAGTTTTGGGTTTTTGACTTGTCTGGAACAACACAGAATCTGGAAGGGCTTGCTCCAGCCCTCCCTCACTGGACCATGTACCTGTGTGTTAATTAACCTGAGATACAGCTAAAAAACTTACTCCAACAGAACTCACTTCTTCAAATATTCAACCTATTTAAGAGTCACAAGTTTGTTTTTGAATACAATATTTACATTTTAGGTAAAACACTGGCCTTAAGGGTCAGAAGATGTGCATTCTGGCTCTGCTGTGTCGTCCTTAACCTCTGAGGGCGCCATTTCCTCCACGGTTGATGTCAGGAGTCAGACTAGATTATAAGGCTATGGTAAAATTATGTGATGTTTACATCTATGACACTTATCTTTTTTCCTTTTGTTTTATTGTAATAGGTTCACCAAATTGAAGAGTCTTAACCTTTCCAATAATCATTTAGGGGACTTCCCATTAGCAGTCTGCAGCATTCCAACCCTGGCAGAGCTGAATGTGTCCTGCAATGCCCTGCGAGCAGTCCCAGCAGCTGTTGGAGACATGCACAAGTGCGTACTTTAAACCCCACTGATGGGCGTGTCCAGAAAGCCCAGGGAAACTGCATCAGGGTCATAGCACATGAGATTAGTTAACCTGTTCTGTTGGTCATGTAAGACTTGGCCCCAAATCAAGAAATTAGACACTGTGTGGAGAGTTCATTTATTAGGTTTATATTCTTTAGAATCTTGTAAAAAATTAAAATATCCTTGTTTAGAACTGAAGATTCCTGTGGATGACTATGTCTAAATGTGAGGGAGGGTGTTACTTTCTCATTTTCTGAGTTATATTGAATTCTAAGACTTAGAAATTAATTTTAAGAAATAACAAGGAAAGGTGGGTATTTGGACTGATTCACACCACAGTTAGTTCACGTTCCCATTTGTGCCTATCCAGGTTGGGAAAATTGGTCATAACTCTCATTTTCAATAAAAGATTAAGATGCCTGTCTCTGGTAATTTCTCTCTGGTCCATTATTGCCTTGAGCTCTGCCCTTACACATTTTGCAAAGAGTAGTACATTTTCGAGTAATGTGATCTATGCTATGGAACTCATATGTTGATAATAAAGATGTGACATTTCCACATTCTTTGTGATTCTTATGTTTTCTTTAATAGCTTACAGACATTTTTGCTGGATGGAAACTTTCTCCAGTCCCTTCCTGCTGAGTTGGAGAACATGCACCAGCTTAGTTATCTTGGTCTTTCTTTCAATGAATTTACTGACATTCCAGAGGTATTGGAGAAGTTGACTGCTGTGGATAAACTTTGTATGTCTGGAAACTGTATGGAGACCCTTAGGCTACAGGCTTTAAGGAAAATGCCTCACATTAAACATGTGGACCTAAGGTAACCATTTTTGAGAAATGTGTCTCATTTGAGTGTTTGGTTTATATTTGGGGGGTTGGTGTTATATCACTTTTGGTGAGATTGTGGTGTCCTGAGGATCCTACTTTGTTTTGCAAATTTAAACCCAGTTTTATATGATAATAGATATGGCCGTTGAGTGAGACAGCTATTTATGGTGGATGAAAATCATATCATTGAGAGCAAAGTGGATATTTTTCTTTTTTAGTGCTTTTGTTCTGTGACTTATCTGAGGCATTTGACTTCAGTGATCATCTCCCTTAATTTTTTTTTCTTTCTTGGCTTCCTTCAGATAATGTTATCCATTAAGTTAAATTTATTTTGCTTATTTTTCAAAAATTTCTTCTTTTTATCCGGTAACTCTGCCTTAGTTTACCATTCTTTGCAAAAATATGAAACTGATAATCTCCTGTAAAACCAAAGTTTGACTAGAACCTCCACTGTCACGCTTATAAAAACAAGGAACCTGCATTCTGAATCCTGATCACACTAACCCCTAACTGGAAAACCACTAGCACAGTCCTTGCTACATGATAGATCCTCAACAGTCTGCCCTTAGGTTCAGCTTTAGCTTCTAATACACAGAAAACCAGTGCACAGGAGGAAGCTGTTCTAAGTTTCTCTATTTTAAGGAAAAACAGTTGGGCTTGAGTTCCTGCAAAGCAACATATAGGGCTGGCCTTAATACTGACTTGCCCGGTATGATACTTTTTCAACCAAACTATTAATAATTCCCCCAATTGGCAAGAATTGATGACCACAGACTAGCCAAGTTAAATTTTGGGCAATGTAGTTAATGTTTCTATGCGTCTGTGTTTGCATCTACAAATTGTGGTTAATAATAGAACTTAATTCACAGAGTTGTGGAGAGAATTAAATTCCCTAGCACTCCCACCAAGTGCTATGTTTTATTAGTCTTACGTGATTGAGGACTCTCTGTGTTTGTGAAACTGCTCAGCTGTCATTCCTGGCATCTTTACTCCCTTCTCTTTGTTAAAAGGTGATTCTTTCCTTGTGTTATGTCCGCTTTCCTCTCTTGGTAGCCGCAGACCCTTGCTCAGGCTTGCTCAGTTTCATCAACATAGAGTAGCACCATCCTTTGCTCCCCATTCTCCATTCATGTGGTTTGGCCTAGAAGCCCGTACAGTTTAGTCCCTCAAAGAATCGTTTGGCTTCACTGTTCCTGTGACTAAAGGAATCAGGCCTATCCCACTTGAGGAAATGCTAGCAATTTGCAGTTCTAAAATTCTTAATTTGGAGAGTACAAATGGTTATAATTTATCTGACTTTGAGAACTTTTTGGATGTGACAAGATAGGGAACTAAACATTTTGTAATATTAATTCTCTTTCCAAATTATTAACCCTATTTGCCTATGAGTCACTAAGATTTAGCAAACCCTTATATTCGAGAATTTAGGCCCTTTCTATTCACCCACCCAGTGGTATAACTTTGTTAGAGCCAAGGACAATGGGTTGCATTGACCTTAGGTAACAAGCATGAGATGATTTCTGAGTTACCTGGTACTGTAGGAAGATATTTTTCTGGATCTGAATTAGCTTACAAATAAGATCAATCTAATATGTCCAAAAGTAACGATTCTTAGTAAGAGCTTTATAAGTTCTTCAGATTTCTGGTTCTGGTTTGAATCTCTTCAATGATATCACCTAAAAGATATTTAAATACCAGAGTAGACACTGGACACTCTGTAGCTGTTGAATGACTATGAGTAGATAACTGCTTCCTTCCTGAGGCGAGAAAGGAAATACCAGATCACATTTTGCTCTGATTCTGCCTTAATACTTTAAATTGAAGCTAGTGGAGGCATTTAAGGGGAGTTCCACTTAGTTTCTCTAAGCAAAAGGCTAATTTTATTGAGTGTTTTATTCCTTTAAATAGAAATGTTGCATCAGATTAAGTGATCATTTTTATTTTAATCTTATTCTTTTCTGTATGTGTGTGTATATATGTATATATATGTTCTTTGAGTCTGATGTTAATTATTTTATGGCATCACTCATAATTCCTCTTCCTCCTCCTCCTCCTCTCAGCCCAAAATGTGGCTGTTACCCTCTTCGCTCCCCTCGATCACTTCTCTTTCCATCCATGTCTTCTCCCTTGGTAGTTGCATATATTCTTGGGCTTCATCTTTCACTTTTTGTCTTGATGTTAAACATCCCTCGATCTTTCCCTAAGCCTTCTCTTCTTGGGACCCAGTTTCACTTCAGCTGCCAGCTGGATAATTTCTCCTTGGTTTGCCTTATAGACACATTTAACCAAGTACCATGTGAAGCAGAGTTCACTGTCTGTCTTTACTCAACCAGTTCTTTCCCCTGGATTCCTTTTTCTGTTGAGAGTAGCACCACCTCGTTGGTTTCCCAGACACGCCTTTTGGGTCTGTTTCTAGTCTACCCTCAGAGTCTATCTGTTCTTCTTTTACACTCATTTCACTCACGTCCCGTCCTTTTGCTTCTCACTGTGACTGTTGCCTCCATCGTACAGTCTCTCAGGCAAGCACAGCCTTGCTCAGCGCCTCCCGTTCTCTAGTTCGAGGTATTCAACACTCACGTTTGGCTTCAGCCCACTAGCCTGTGAGTCCCTTGAGGATGAGGCTCTACCTCAGAGCTGCTCAAGTGCGGTGCTCCAGCCCATGCTGGCAAACCAACTATTTGCTCTTTTCCACAATGAGGTGTGTGTAGAATTTGAGACTAATATTTTAGAAAGGTATACTGATTTGACATTGCCACAACATCCAGGTGATTTATGAGTAGACTCATTGTACAGGAAATTCACTAGTTCAGGTGTCATCAGACTTGCACAGTGAGTTGCATGTGGTGTGAAGGTGTGAGCTGGGTACTGGCTGTGCACAGTGGGACTGTATATCAGTCTTTGATGAGTGACAACCTTAGAAAATAGGTCCTTCACCAGAGAGAATTTAGGCACTGCTCTTATTTATCCTTGAGCCCCAGTGTTAGCAGATAGTAGGCGCAGTCCTTGATAAATATTATTGACTGCCCCGTCTTCCTAGCCACATTCTTGCTCCTCTCATATCCCCTGTGCTCCTGAGGGACCCATCCGTGCAGGCACGAGGTCACCTTGTGCTCTACTCTTCAGTGCAGAGGCCGTTGTGCCACTTTCTCCTGGGCTGCTTTTCTTCTCCCATTTACAGCTGTTAGATTTTCAGTACTCTTGGGATTCAGAGGAGATGCTTCCTTTTTCTTAGGATCTTTTTTGACCATTTTCTGTATTTTATACATCATTTATGACACCTATCACATACTTGTAGTCCTTATATTGTTTAAAACATGTCTGACTCTCCTCACTAAATTATGAAATCTGTTGCCAAACACCTTGTTTTATTCATCTTTTACTGCCATGAGGCCACAGGTTGTCATCATCACCATAGCCCTTCACAGTTTGCAAAGTACCACCACATATTACTTATTTGATTTTCCCAACTGCTTCGCAGAACTAGGAAGGTGTTGTCCTCATTTCACAGGTTAGAATTAGACTCAGGTGTTAGGTGACTTGCTCACAATCTTCTATGCAAAGATTGGGCTGCCAGCTGGGGCTAGGACATCTTCCTCACACATCTGAGCTACTCAGTGAATGTTTATAAAGTAAATAAAATAGCTGTGTTAACTGAGGGGATTATTGGAAGGAAATTTTAACCACATTTTGCTCCTTAAAATTCATCCTAGTACAACATGGTGAGTATAGTTAACAATAGATCGTTTTCTTGAAAATGCTAAGAGTGGAGGTAAAGTGTTCTTACCACAAAAATGATAATTCTGTGAGATAATGTACATGTTAATTAGCTAGATTTAATCATTCCACAATATATATAGACTTCAAAACAGGTACAGTATAAATGCGTGTAATTTTATCATTCAATTTTATAAATAAAAATAATAATGATACAGTTCATCCTAAATAGGTAAATTACTATGTGAGACTAAAAACTTGATATTTGAATTATGGTGAGAGTTGGCAATTTAAGCCAAATGTTAACTTTTCTTTCATTATAGATTTTCTTTTGTCTCTTCATTAAACCAACACTTTCATTATTTTAGTTTTAATACAGTGAAATTGTATGTTTGTGGTTATTTCAAATGAAGATGATGCCTTATGAAGGTTATTTAAAGTGTAGATTGGGAAGAAGATGGGACATTTTTTAAATTCCTGCAATGTGTTGTATTCAAGATGAGATTTGTTTTTTCTTTTTTATTCTGTGTGCACATTCTAGTAATCTAGTGAGCATTTGGAAATAGGCAAATTGCTGGGTTGGGACCAGTTTTTTAATCCTACAACCTGGAATAAAAAAAGAGAAGGAGCCAAAAACACATCGTCTTAGGGACATTTGAAGAGTCCATATGCTGTGCTTGCATGTGACGAGGCCTGGCCCTTTGCTGTCATTCATCCTTGTGTTTCAGTGGCTTTATGATATTGCTCTCAATAATTCATAGTTTTATTTTCTTTTTTTAAAGGGCAGAAATTCACTACAGAGAAACTTTGGTTTTTTTCCTATACTCCATCCTGGTATTAATTCTCTTCTAATCAAGCACATGATCTCGGCACTTTGTTGGCTTTGTAATGAAAATTGGAGGGTTTTTGTTGTTGTTTGTTTTTAAAGGAATTAGGCATGGCCTAGCAAACTGGAAATTTGAGATTTTCATCTGTTTTTCTCCCGTTTGAAGCTAAATGTATCTCTGTTATATTGGTGCCTAGTCCCCGTTGCTGCGTAGTTATCTTGTGCTAGATCATCCACAGCAGCTTGAGCCCGTGAGCTAACCAGTTCTCATGGCAGGGGTTTTCCCTGTGCCTCGCTCCATCCTGGAGTTCTTGATTCCCATTTTTGTCCTTCAGTCTGTGATTTCTCAGTGAATCCTGGATGCCCCGTGTCAGTGCACTTTACTCTTTGAAGTAGTGTTTTACACATGGAGATCGCTTTGGTAGTCAGCCCAGGCCTGAACAGCCGGGAGTCCCTATACTCACATTCCCATTCTCGTGCTCCTGTGCATTATGTTGCTGTCGTTCTTTGTTCATTATGCGACTCCCATTCATTATTTTTCCTTCTCACCCTTTAGTTCTGTCCTCCTTCATGCTGCTCATCTACCTGCTCACTCATCCTCTCTCCTTCCTTAAATATTTATTATAGTTGTGATGTGCTTAATGGTTTACTCTGGGTTTTGTTTCTTACGTTCTTTTCAGTATGCTGTAAGTAGTTTTACAACCTAACTCTTTGGAAATAAATACTTAAGTGGATTTTTTTTTCTCTCTTGAAATGAGTTAAGGTAAAGTCAGTAGGTTTGCTCCTTTCCCAGCCTTCATGGTCTAACTTGCGTTTCAGAATATATTGTGAATTGTAGCTAAAAATAACCAGAGAATCTGGTTAGTTAAGCAAGGCCAGATGCTGAGATTCAAGAAATCACAGTAAACTACAATACAGAGAAAATCGAGTCCTTTCTTGCTAGCTCACCGTATTAAGGTGTGCCCATTTATTTATAGTATTCGACTTAACTGTAGTCTCTATTTGTGTTCCTTCCCCTCAAGATTGAATGTAATTAGGAAGCTAATAGCAGATGAAGTGGACTTCCTGCAGCATGTCACTCAGCTTGACCTGAGAGACAATAAACTTGGTGATCTAGATGCTATGATTTTCAACAACATTGAAGTTTTACACTGTGAAAGGAATCAACTGGTGACATTGAACATCTGTGGCTATTTCCTAAAAGCACTCTACGCCTCTTCTAATGGTAGGTAACACAGACCACATCGAAGTTTCTCTTTTGGTTCCAAGAATTTACCCAGAAGCATCATGTCTGCCTCCCTGATTTTTCTTTCCCCATTTAGTTAGCAAAATAAGTGTCAAGTTTTGCTAAGATAAAAGTTATAAAAGAAGAATGCCAATTTGGTATTTAAAGGAATCAAAAGGAAGATTTTATTGTTCCTATTTTTTTTCTCATATTGTGATATTTAGTTATTCCTACTTTTGCTTTGGTCCCTTTGCTTAAAGGGAAGGGAGGAAGTGAGCTACCTTGTTACACAATAAGATAGTAAGTCCAGAACCTTGACTTAATACTGGAGAATGAAAGGAAATCCCATTTTGGACTCATTCCTTATCTCCAGTTTCATGTTCCACTAACAAAGATCTCACCTGAAGATAAACCTGAATTATATACCCACACCATAAAGCAAGAGTCCTAATTATTCAACAATATCTGTTTCTCAGAATTTGAAAATCATGGTAGTTCTAGAAAAGATCATATGGGCATATGTTTGCTAAGATGAAGATTTCAATCTACGATCAGCAAACTGAATGAGAACAAGTAGTTTCTACTACAGGTGGAACAAATATTTATCAAGCGCTTGTATAAAACATATGCATAGTGTAGCTCATGAGTTCCGAAAGATAAGGGATTTTTTTTTTCAATGTGCTTACTGTCATCTCATTAGAAAAACAAGCCAAACCTCAAATAACTACAGGTTCTAGTGTAATCAGTTTGGCTTAGCACCAAAGGGTTATAGGATTTCGATAGCCAGTGGGAACAAAATGGAAGGAAAGGATCTGAATGTGGCTTGTTCAGCATTTGGGAGAAGACAGGAAATTCTAAACTCATGGAAGTACTTATGGGATGCATATCTTGGGGTCTCATGGTGAAGTGAAGCATTGAACTTAGTACAGTAAGCTATAGAGAAGCAGTAGAGATTCTTGAGTGGAGGAGACATGATGGAAATGATGTTTTAAGACCTCACAGTTAACTAGGGCCAAAGTGGACAACTAGGTAGGAACCGAACATGTGAATTACTTGGTAAGTATTTAGAGAAGCAAAAGGACATTTAGAATCTACTCTGTCCAAGAAACAAAGCCCTAGCTGGGCAATGGTGTCATACCTCAAAAAGTTTTGAGGAGGAGTTTCAGATTTGAGTAGAAGTCATTTGTGACCCTCCAGAATACTGTTTCAATAAAGTGATGAAGATAAAAGACAAGATGCATTTGGTTTCATGGAAGGAACCCTGAGTGTTAGAGCATTTATTCAGTTAATCTTCTGGATATAATTTAGCATGCATAACATAACAAGAGAACCACAGGAAATGGATAGGAAAGAGGTAGGAAGGTAGAATGAGTGATTTATTTCAATCTCTGAATACGATCTTATGATTAAATTGGAAGTTTTTTACTTTCCTGTGGTTTCAAAGTTGAACAAATGGTCATATTGTACTTCCTAAACTAAACAAACAATGGAGAATAAAGCACAGTAATGATATTTGACATTACAAAAAGAGTCTTTGTATCATTAGGATAGTGATGTTTTTGTGGGCTTTTTTTCCCTCCTAGAACTTGTTCAACTTGATGTTTATCCAGTTCCAAATTATTTGTCCTACATGGATGTTTCAAGGTAAGAAGTCAAGTCTTAGAGCACTCTAGAGTCTGCTTGAAAATTATTTAGATAAGTCTCTCTGAAGTTATGTATAATCACTTTTTTATATTTTGCAGGTAAATAATAATTTAATGGTTTTTACTTATCCTCTAAAAATGTATATAAGTATCTTTCACTTAAAGTACATTTATATTCTATAGTTCAAACGAGAGCATCAAAGTGTCAGTGTGTGCACCAATTTGAATACCAAGTTTGGGCTTGAAAGATTAGTGAGTTGAGGGTTATATGGCTTGAAGGTCCAGTAGTAGTTCCTCAGTCTCTTTAATTATATTCACCATGTCTTTGTGTCTTTCCCTAAACTTATATTAATTTTATTTTTTAAGTACTATATTTCTTTTAATTCCTCCTCTCCTTTATTATTTTGTACTTGTATCTCCTTGGTAAGAATTCTTAGAAAATAACAACTACAAAATAGGAATTCTGTGCAACCTGTTCAGTTTTCTTAGCTCCTTTTTGAATAGGCTGACCATCTTACCTTTTATGCAAATTTTCTTCTGCAGTGTATCGTACTTATTCCAGTTCATACAAATACTATGATAGACTTTTTCTTGAGGACACAAAGATGTGGCTCTGTCTACAGCATATATTTATATAAATTAAACTTTAAAAATTTTAATGCTGAATTTTAAAATTGAAGCTCAAGACAATTCCAAAGGAAATACACAAAATTTTCTCAGTACGTGGGAGTCTGTGGCCCACTCCAGGTGACAACTGTTAACTTGTGTCAGTGTATAAATTCTGATAGTTTGTTAGCAGTCACCATACTTTGTAATCACAACAGCTATGTGATTGTCATATACAAAAATTTACCTTTTGTCATGAAAGTACACAGATTTGGCTATTTTAATAATATAATTATATAAGAATGTGTCAGCGATTGGGAGAATTCTTACAATTAAAATTTTATTATAAGTTTATAATTATAAAACTCTTTGAGTAGTGCTTCATGCATTTTCTACTAAATACATAGACGGTTTTATTTTAATGAACTTGAAACCAGAGATCGCTTGATTAGTTTACTGTTTTTTCCTATTAGCCCTGGATGTTGTTATTTTTACCTTTTAAATAGAAACAGTCTAAGACTGGGGTTTGCATCCATGCGTGCATATAAATATCTTGAACAGACGTATTTCAAGTATACACATTACAATTATTTTCGTTTTTTCTTTAATATCTTATAACTCTTGTCCCAAACATCATATTTTCATAGAAATTTTCATCTGTGTATAAAGAATTATAGTCATCATATGCATACCATTTTAGATTCCTTGTGCCTAGTCACTTAATGTATTTAAAAAAGAAGGTAAAAGGCTAACCATGCCTGACTAGGGACACATCCAAATAGAGTAGATGTGTTTAAGTAATTGTTAATTCATTTAATAAAGTCAGCATTTGTTTAGTTCACTTGTTTCTAGTAATTATAATTACCGTCTAATGCCTAAGTAAATGTTTTGAAGTAATTAAATCTGACTCTTAACTGTCAGTGCACGTTTTCACTGCTACCATTTTAAAACCACTTCTCACTCTGCCCATTTATCCATGGCTATGTTTTCATGATGCCAGTTGGAGTTCAGAAGTATTTTAATGTTAAAGGTTAAAATGTACATTTGAAAATAAAACTGTTACACCATTTGACTCTTTGACTTTATGGAAGTGTATGTGTTTTTATTTCTAATATGACATCATCTCCCTAAACTTGACATGGATCTATAGACTTCATAGGAAAGTAAGTTTGGGAACTTGACCTTTTATTAATATTTTTATTTATTTTTTATTTTTGTTTTTTTTGAGACAGAGTCTCGCTGTTGCTTAGGCTGGAGTGCAGTGGCATGATCACAGCTCACTGCAATCTCGAACTCCTGGCTTTAGGTGATCCTCCCACCTCAACTTCCTGAGTAGCTAAGAACTGTAGGCATATGCCACCATACCTGGCTAATTAAAAAAAGTTTTTTGTGGAGACAGGGTCTCACTGTGTTTCTCAGGCTGGTCTTGGACTCCTGGCTTCAGGCCATCCTCCTGCCTCCGCCTGCCAAAGTACTAGGATTATAGGCGTGAGCCACTGTGCCTGGCCTAGACATTTTTTAGACTTGAGATGATACAGATGATGTAACCATGTCCTTTCTTACTTTTTCTTTACTACTTCTCCCTATCATAATTCATCTTGATTCTAAAGTGAATATGCATATATCATTTTGATTCATACTCTCTGTACTTTGGTATTTCATTTAAAGTTTTATTTATTTTTTGTTAATTATTTTGAGTTTAGAACTACATTTGAGGCTAAATTCAATCAAGAAATTAATTTTATGTTCTTGTATTTAGGAACCGCTTAGAAAATGTGCCTGAGTGGGTATGTGAGAGCCGAAAGTTAGAAGTTTTGGATATTGGCCATAATGAAATATGCGAACTTCCTGCCCGGTAAGTATTACAGATCAAGTGAAAGAATCTCAAAACAGATGAGCAATAAGAAAAAAAATTGCTGATTCAGTGTTTAACTTGTTATCATAAACCCTTAAAAGTTTGTTTTAAAACCTTATTTGGTGTTTTTACCCCATGTGGTGTCTTCAAGTTACATACTTTTTTCATGCAGTGAGTAGAGTCAGGTTTTGACTCCAGTCCAACTTTTTAAAGCCACACAGGAAGTGATGCTTGGTAGAAATTTTTAAAGAAGCTAAGAGAAGTGTTCAGAGATTCAGCAAACAATATAATTAGCCCGCCTCTGGGACCTTAATTCTTTCAGAATCTTCCACTTCTATCTGTTGACTTACTTATGTCTACCTTACCCAGAAATAACTTTTGTTTTCCATGGAATACAACTTTGATCAGAAAAAAAGATTGTTAGATCATCAAACCTAGAAAGAGCAAACTGGATTGTCTTTTTCTTGGTGCGAAATTTGGAGTAGAAGGTTCAAGAACTTCTCTTTCCTTCTCTCTCTTAAACGCGTTATTATTTTTGTGTCATAATTTTTACTTCAGTGGCAAGATTTGCAAGACAGCCGTGTGATGACAACTAGTGCCCATAAATACAGAGAAATATTTTCAAGTTGACTAATTGTGATCCAAATATTATTGAACTATTAGTGACTAGCCACGCAATTAATAACCAAAAGAGTAGTCTAGTCAGTGCTGTCCTGTAGAACTTTCTGTGATATCTGTATTGCCCAATAGAGTATCCACGAGGCACACGTGGCTGTTAAGCACTTGAAATGTGGCTAGTGTTACTGAAGGACTGAATTATTTATTTAATTTAATTAACTTAAATTTAAATAGCCACTTGTGACTAATGGCTGCCACAAATCAGGTCTAGTTATTGCCACTGTTCTCAGCCAGTCACCAAACAGAGAAAGTTAGTTGTTTTAAACTATGTATAGTCAAAAATAGCAATGAAAATATTGTAAAAATATGTTACCATCGTGGATTAAACTTCTACTTTAGGCACACAATCTTTAAAGGTATGCGATCAATATTCCTGTTTTCTTGTAAAGAACAGGGATGGTGAAATATACTGCTTGATAAACCTACTAAATATGTTAAAGTTGGGCTGTCCAATATGGTAGCTCCTACCCGTTAGCCACGTGACTAGTGAGTACCTGAAATGTCCTAATTGAGAAGTGCTGCAAGTGTGAAGTATACACTGGATGCAAAATATTAATAATAGTATATATTACATTTTAATATTTTACACATATTTGGGGTCAAGTAAAATACACGCTAAGCATTAATTTACTTGTTTCTTTCTACTTTTTTATGTGTGGCTCTTAAGAAAATTTAAAACTACATATGTGGCTTGCATTATATTTCTGTTAGATAACACTATGTTAGAATATAGCTCTCATAAAAGAAATCTGAGTTATATTTTCAGTCCCTGAAAAGCTCAGCTAATTTTGCTTTGTTCTTCAGCCATACATTATACCTGTAAATTTGATCCATTTGGAAATGCTTTCTGCCCTTGAGTATTATGCTGACTGAGCATTTAGGTGGCCCAGTGCTGAGGGTCAAGAGTATGTATGTATGTCTGTGTCCGTGCCTGACCCTGTTAAAAGAGGAACAGCAAAGATGAAAATAGGCTACTACTGGTAGGGAAAAAATAGTTTGTTGAAAAAATTTCTTACCATATCTTCCCTCCTATTTTCTCTCTTCTCTTTACCTGTCCAGCCCTTCAATCCAACAGATATCACATTGGTGCCTAAGGCCTCTTTTGCTGTAGGCTAAAACAAAGACATTTTTAATATGTATATATGTAAACAAACATTAAGTATAAGCTGTGATATTTTATCCAATTTTCCCCTAAATTTGTTAATCTTCGATTTGCTTTACATCAGTATAGGCTTTTAGGGGATCTAAACAAATGCTTATTCAAAGCAAATCCCAAATGCTCTTTTGTCAAAGAATTTAAACCGTGTGTGTGTGTGTGTGTGTGTGTGTGTGTGTGTGTGTGTGTGTGTATTAACTCATGGGACAAAAAGAATGTGTATTGTTTTCTTGTTTATGGTGGTATTCAGTTCCAGAATTTGTATGAGCCCTTGTTGATGTATTAATAACATTCAGCCAAGACAGTGATTCATTAGAATTGATTTAATATTCAGACTGTGTTTACCTAAGTAAGGTTTATGAGAAGTTTGGCAAAATGGAAATTATTATTTAGAAGTGGAAGTGTATTAAAAGGGAAAGAAAGTATTTTCATGCTTAGATAATATTCAAAAGAATTTAACTAAATCCAATAATTAGCATTTAATACTCATGCTATAGTTGATCAAATCTACTTTTTTATTTGGAAAAATCAAGAAAAAGAATTTTTCAGCTGTCTTAGTTTTTTTATGTGTTAAAGAATAAATATATATGAAATTATACATACGTGTGTATATATACACACACACACATATATATATATATATATAAAACGAACGAAATGCTGCATTATTGGTTTGGAGTGACCGTTTCAGAGACTGCCTTGTGATAACTGTGAACGTGAGGACAATCTGACTGGCCTGGATCATCTGCCTTGTCACACTGATACCTAAACCTAAAAAGTCAGATACCTTTAATTGTGGTCTGTGGTGTCACAGGGTTGAGACAGGTTGCTAGCATCTTTGTGAGCAAACAATCTAGATCTGATATTTAAAGTAAAGTTATGCTGTAAAGTTGGTGATTTTTAAAGATTATGAGTCAAACGATATAAAGTTTCAGTTAGACAGGAGGAATAATTCAAGAGGTCTACAACATTGTGGTTATAGTTAATAACAATGTGTTGAATTCTTGAAAATTACTAAGAGTAAATTTTAAATGTTCTCACCATAAAAAAGATAGGTATGTGAGATAACACATATATTAATTGGCTTGATTTAGCCATTCTGCAGTACATACATGTATCAAAAAACATCATGATGTACACCAGAGATATATGTAAATTTTTTGTTAAAAATTAAATTAGTTAACTAAAAAATAATTGTGAGCATCAGTAAATGAGGTCAGAATGGTGGAAAGCAGGAAATGGATGACAGTATAACAGGAATTCTTCATTTATTTATTTATTTAATTTCTTTTATTTTTATTTTATTTTATTTTTTTTTTTGAGAAAAAGTCTTGCTCTGTCTTCCCAGCTAGAGTGCAATGGCATCATTATAGCTCACCACAACCTCTAGCTCCTGGGCTCAAGCGATTCTCCTGCCCTCAGCCGCACACCACCACACTAGGCTAATTTTTGCTAGAGACAGGATCGCACTCTTTCTCAGGCTGGCCTCAAACTCCTGGCCTCAAGCGATCTTCCCCTTGGCCTCCCAAAGTGCTAGGACTACAGGCACGAGCCACTGTGCCCAGCCATGAATTCTTAATCTAAAGTGATCATGATGCAATTATAACCTCGCTTTCCCACAGCTCCCAGATGTCCGTTTAAACCTAGGGCCTGTCTTATTCTCTACAACTTTTGAAGACATCTGAAATGGTCATAATGCAGATTTACATTAGATTAACAAATATTCATTATTTGTGATAATTCTGATAACCCTTTGAAGAAACACAGCCAAGCTTCCAAACAGCCGTATCAGACTCATAAGAAGGTAGTGGATTAAGTACATTCGACTTTCTTCAGGAGAGAATCTCTACTTTGGTCTAGCATTAAACTAAAGAGAAAACAAAAATGCCAGCCAGGGAAGTGAGCCAAGGGAGAAACAGTTTTGATTGTGAAATGCAGCTGAAGGAAAATGTAACATTTTCTCAGTTGACATTTGTAAAAGTTTAGTTGAATAGAAAAATCCTTTATTTAATGTGGATCCCTAAGTAAAGATTGCACAGCTATGTTTATTCAGAATCTGTTGTGGGTAAAACACCCAACATTCTAGTGCAATACAAGACACAAAACCTACCTTGAAGAAGCATGCAACCTTTTAAAGCTTGCCTTGTGAATCGAACAAGATTAAATCCATATCTTCAGTGGCTACTTTTATGAAACCTTTTTTTGCTATGTAGAGCTTCTTTGCTCAATATTCTTTTCATAGTTTTTCCTTCCCCCCATTTTCATAAAGTGTAGAAAGTATTGAAACATAAATAGCTGCAGGTTTGAACTTATCTTAAAATGAATTTGCAATTGCTCTGAATGAATTTATGATTTTTGGAGAGTTAATTTTAAGTATTTTGCTACTCTTACTCATTTTTCAAACTTTACCCCAAATTAACTCTAAGTAAGTTGCCT
This sequence comes from Avahi laniger, assembly GCA_963575035.1. Lineage (NCBI taxonomy): Eukaryota > Metazoa > Chordata > Mammalia > Primates > Indriidae > Avahi > Avahi laniger. The sequence goes on from CAUYSK010128881.1 coordinate 142,540, forward strand.
TCTGTCTTTTCTTTTTTGTACAGCTTATTTTGTAATAGCAGTCTCCGGAAACTACTGGCAGGACACAACCAGTTGGCAAGGCTACCTGAAAGGCTAGAAAGAACCTCGGTGGAGGTCTTGGACGTGCAACACAACCAGCTCCTTGAGCTACCGCCTAACCTTCTGATGAAGGCTGACAGGTAAAGCGGTTTGTTTGTCTGGTTTATTCATCTGAGTCTGTAAATACTCCCTCATTTGCATTTTTGTCTTCCATGGTCTGAGACCATTTGTGTAAACTTTCTGATTATATGTCTGTCATAGATTTATGAAGGAAGTAGTTTTACCAGCCACGTCTCTAACCATTTTGGAGGGGATGGAGTCAGGGGCATCCTATAGATTCCTCATTAATTTTTCTGCTCTCTGGAGAGGAGTAGGTTATGTTGTACTTAGAAATGTGTCGTGGGCTTGTCGGTATAAAACAAGGATGAGAGATATACTCCTGTATCACTACCTGGTCAAAACTAGTGCAGGCTGCTGCATGCTTGGCTTAATTATCTTGCGATTCTCTGTTCCTGCTTTCACAGTTTGGGACTTTTGGTGATAGGGATGGATTGCCTAGAGTTTGCTTAGAGTTCTTTTTTTTTTTTTTTATCAGTCCTCCTTGTCTTTACTAGTTTTCCCTTTATATTTATTTTCTTTTGAACGAACAAAATTTTTCTAAATAATTTATATCATACACTAAAGCATTTGAAGAATTCTGTTTTGAATGGGGGAGAGGTAAATTTAAACATTAAGTGAAGTTCTATTTTCTTTGAGTTGCCACATGCAGAACTTTCCTTAAAGAGAGATTGAGGTAGCAGTGGCAGTTCACTTACTGTGGAGCCTCTCGTGTGCACCAGAGCCCTGTGCCTCATACTGACATGTTTCCTAGACAGTTGGCACAAACCATTTCAACTTCTGTTCATGTTTATTTTTAGCAAGTGACCATTGCTTTAGAGACAGTATGAGGGATCTGACTTTTAGTCTATCTCATGATGAAGACCAAAAAGTTAAATTTAATTTTGCTTCTATAAGTATAGACAAGAGAAGGAAATGATGAATCTTTTTACCTTAAAAAATAAAAGTTAGATGTGTTTCACCTTGTGTGATGTTATATGGGTAAAACAGCAGTCTGAGAACTCTGGCTCTCTGGAGCTAAGTTACATACGCCACCATGTGTCCCCACATCCCTGTGCTTACTCCTGTCACAGTGCTCATCACACACCGAATTAGTATTTCTTGTCTCTCTTCATTATCAGGTTATTGACTCTGTGAAGCCAATGACTGTGTATTAACACATTAACTGCCATGAGAGTTGTATTTAAGTCAACTCTAGTTTTGACCCTAGCGCTACGTGAAGCATATATAAAATCTTACTTGTTGATGTTCTTATTGTTACAGTTAATATTGACAATTTAATTCTAAAAACGTGGATTAAATGAATAGAAGTCAATAAATTTCATTTTTCTGTTTATGTTTACCTATAAATTACACTCAAAGTTTTTATTTTGTTTTCGTAATAAAAACACTGTGTTCCCAAGGAAAAGTTTCTGATTTCTGTCTACCTGGGGTGACAGAACAAGACTCTGTCTCAAAAAAAAAAAAAAAAATTATAGGTGTTTTTTTTTTTTGTTTTTTTTTTTTCTTAAGAGACAGCATCGGCCGGGTGCAGAGGCTCACGCCTGTAATCCTAGCTCTCTGGGAGGCCAAGGCGGGTGGATTGTTTGAGCTCAGGAGTTCGAAACCAGCCTGAGCAAGAGCGAGACCCTGTCTCTACTAAAAATAGAAAAAAATTAATTGGAAAACAAAAAATATATAGAAAAAACTAGCCGGGCATGGTGGCGCATGCCTGTCGTCCCAGCTACTCGGGAGGCTGAGGCAGGAGGATCGCTTGAGCCCAGGAGTTTGAGGTTGCTGTGAGCTAAGATGACGCCACGGCACTCTAGCCCAAACAACACAGTGAGACTTTGTCTCAAAAAAAAAAAAAAAAAAAAAAAAAAGTGAGCCCAATCTAATCTGTATCCCTTTTCTGAAATGGTTGGGACCAAAAGTGTTTCCAATTTCGATCTTTAATCCAAAAACCCAAAATCCAAAATGCTCCAATGAACATTTCCCTTGAGCATCAGGTGGGTGTACAAAAAAGTTTCAGATTTTGGAGCATTCTGAATTTCAGACTTTCAGATCAGGGATACTTAACCTGTATAAATTGCAAAATTCTTCTAAAACCATTTGGCATAAAAATTTTCTTATTCTTTGACTCACTTCAGAGAACCTATCCTTAAAAAATAATCCTAAATATGGAAAAAAATATAAAAAATGATCCATGCAAAGATGTACTTTTAAGACTTATTTATAAAACTCAGCCAGAAAATGATTTAAGTAAATTTTAGAAAAATCTGTTCAATGGGAATTTTATTGCATCATTTATTAATACACATGATGATCAAGGGCAATGAGGAAAAATACTTCCACTATAATGATACTGGGGGAAAAAAAATCCATAAAATCTTATACTCAAGATTACAACTACTAGTAAAGCTATTTACAGGGTAGAAAACACAGGGACAATGTCACAACAAAATGTTCATTGTATTGGAATAGTAGAAGTGAGTGGCTTTTTCTCCATTTTCCTAATTCTGCAGTTTGATTATACTGCTTTAATTCTAGAAGGAAAAATCATTTCAAAAAATAATAGTGCAAAGCTTATGCCACAAGGGAAGTACTTACAATATTAAAGTAAAAACAAAAGATATAAAATTATATATATATTATAACTCTAAAAAAGATCAAAGGAAAAATACTGGATAAAAATAAATAGAAAAAACAGCAATGTTTTCTGACTACTACTCTCTGTACTGTCTGCAATGTTATATTCCTGTATAATGTATATCCCCACCTGCTCCGTTCCCAACCCCAAGTTCATTCATAAGATTATTTTAAGCTACTCTAGTACAGCTACTTCCTAGATGACTACCGTGGAGTTTTACGGTAGAGGTCAGCCCTGAAGAGAAACACTTATTCTCATTTTCACTCCCAGGAAGCATTCAGTAATCAACACTAAACAAATATTTATGCCTTAACAGTGAATAAACATAGTAACATAGCAGTAACAGTGAATAAAGAGCTATAGTCCCAGAATGGATATAAGAAATCAGAAAAATCATGAAACACTTAAGTTCAGATAACTGCACTCCAAGAATCCACATGCCAGACACTGTTCTAAGTATGTACTAACTGATTTAAGCCTCATAAATTAAATGCAACATTATTATTATTCCCATTTTAGAGATGAAGGACCTAAGGTACGGGACACTGTTAATGACAGTAGAGCTACTGGAAACAACATAAAGAGTGTTTTTGTAAGGGCCTTTATCAGTTCCTTTTCTAGATCAATTCTACCCTCTCTTACTTACTTAGCTTTCAAATTTGTCCATAATTTGGCCCTACCAACTACCTGATCACCTCCATTCTCCAACACGGATCAGATGACAGGCTTCAGTCTGGAGTGTTTCCTCATCACTCCCTTCCTCTCGCCCCACCCACTCAGACAACTGACGCTCCTTCCCACATTTATTCGACATACCAACATTTGTTGAAAGCCTACTAAGTACAAGTTCTGGAGATGCACAGATGAACAAGACGACACCCCCACCTCCACAAAGCAAACAGTCCATGAGGAGAGAGATGGACCACGATTACATTACAATACAAAACAGTGAGTGTGTGGTTCAGAATGCACAGGTGCTGCAAGTGGCAGGAGATGGCCCTTGAGCTGAATCTTCGATAAACTCCTGGGCACTAAGTAACTGGGGAAGGAATGCATCATCACTCTGCTCCTTAGCCTCAGGTGTTGTCTTATTAATAATTCGTTTTGTGTTGCTATAAAGGAATACTCAAGACTGGGTAATTTTTAAAGAAAAAAGGTTTATTTTGCTCACAATTGTGTTGTCTGGAAGGAAGACTGGGCATCTGGTGAAAGCCTGCTGCTGCTTCCACTCACGGTGGAAGGCAAACAGGGACAGGCATGTGCGGAGATCACACAGTCAGAAAGGAAGCAATGGGAGGGAGGTGCCGGGCTCTTTTCAATACCAGCTCTCACAGGAACTACTAGAGTGAGAACTCACTCATTACTACGAGGACAGCACTAAGCATTCATGAGGAATCTGCCCCCATAACCCAAACACCCCTCATTAGGCCCTACCTCCATCACTGGGGATCCAATTTCAACATGAGGTTTGGGGACACAAACGTCCTAACTATAGCAAACATCTTCTCTAAATTAAGATTCCTTCCTAAAAGTCAGCTCCCCCATGAAAGTATCCTGGCCCTACTGATCTCTCCTTCTTTTAAATTCTTTCTGCTCAGATTCTAAGTGGTTCTCAATCCAGGCTATACATGAGAGACATCTAGAGAACTGGTCTGCAGCCCAATTAGGTAGGGATTCTGACTTCCTTCCCTGCACTAGGATTTTTTAAAGGTTCCAAGAGTGATTTTAAACAGCAGCAAGAGTTGAGAACCACTGTTCTCTATATATCATTCAGCCTGTGCTTATACTCTATAGTATTGCCAATCGTTTTATGCCTACCATCTCCACTAAGCTATCAACAACCGGAGGTCAACCATCTAATAAATCTGTATCTCTCCTCTTCCTAGCACAAGACTGAACACTACAGCTGATAGGACAATTGGCATCTCACTGAAATTATACATAATTAGGAACGAGATGTTGAAATGATGTTAAAAACGTGTGACAGTAAATCTGAAACACAAGAACTAGAAAGCATAGGTCAAAGAGGCTTTAGAAAATGGACTGGATAGAAATAAATTAATGCTTCAGAAGAAAGGGATCTTTAAAGAAAAGGATTTTTAACCAACTAAGAATTCATTCATGCATTCAATTATTTACTGCACCAGATACAGTCTTCATTGTTAGGGATAAAATGGTAACACAAGACAAATACCATCCCTGGGTACTAACTTATATAAGTTATATGTAACTAGATCCCTGAGAAGATTAAACAGATAACTTCAATATACTGTGATAAATGCTCCGGTGGAAGAAATGCAGATAGCTATGGGCTCATACCAAACAGGAACGTGAGGTGACCAGGCATTTCATTCTCCTAGACAGGCCAAGACCTTTAGTTAAGGAGCTTGAGTTGGGCTGCCACCGCTTTTTAAAAAAATTCACTATGAGTGATCAATTATTTTTATTTGATCATTAGTCTTGAGGAAGAGAGTACGAATCTACTGCTGACACGAACATTCCACCCTGAGTGACAGGTATAACCCCCTTCATAATAAAATAAGGTGACTTGCTGGTACAAATTTGTCGTATGTGAATTTGGGCAGCATTTCCCCTTGATAAGCTACTAATCAAGGCTTATTAATGGCCTTAATATCATTCAATAGGTTTGATGGAGGTCAGAACTTGGGATGTGAAAGACGAGATTCTAGAACTACCATCTATAAGGTTCAGCAACCCTAGAGGTTCAGCCCAAACACTGTACCTGTGGCCCACAGCTGTCATAGATAAGGCTAGATAACAGCCAATGGGCATGCCCGCTTTCACAGCCTTCAAGAGAGGATGAAACGTGGGTGACTCTGTCATGTCAGGCACAGTGCTGGAGAAGGGAACAGTTGGACAACTCTGCTGTATTCCATAATCGTTTTTGTGCAGTTTTAACCTCAAGATCAAATTCCAGGCCCACTGGTTAAATGAGGTCTCAGGTGTCTCTCCATATCGAACAATGCTGGCCAAATATGAAACCTAAAACAATTATTTATTTTAAGCCACATTAGTTACACACAAATTAAATCAGTAAGCTCATCCACCCATTTCCTTTTGTGATCAACAATGCCCTTGAAAGAAAGGATCACTCTACACACTGGTCTTCAATAGATGTTTGCTGCTGCACTGCATTAAAGCAATTTCTCATTCACAGCTGACCACTTGCTAGTCACTTTGTTAACCTGATCTTAGCTCAAATAAAAGAAAAGTGATATAAGAGTTGATACTCAACGAATGGTATGCTAGGAAGTAAGTTGAACAATTAGGGCAAGGGGTCTCAAATATAGCATTTGCCAGCTCTGGTGTTGTAAAAACTCCCACCATGGCCAATTTCAAACTCCTAACAGCTTAACAACCTGGCTTGCAAAGTTCCTAAAAATTTAACAGTTAGTTCTCCCAAGCCAGTACAAGCGAGCTCTAGCACACCACCGTAGCTCAACTCAAATTCTATTGACATTAAAATGGTTATGTAAAGGCTACCTCTTAAATAAAAATCTTTATCAAATCATAGAAGTTAATTTTTATATCTTAAATTTCCAGAAATGTTCTTAGGGTATCTAAGAGTCCATACTTTATCTTCCCAGGCCATTTATAAATAAAGATTTATATTCTCAATGCAGAAGAGAAGGAAATACCTGCTTCATACTTTCAGAAAGAAGCCCAGCATATGGCTTCTGTGCAAGGTACTTCTGGTAACCTTCAAGAACCATTAAAGCCACTTCAGCATGGACTGCTTGATCCAGATGCAAGGTCCCCTTTTAGAAAGAAAAATAATCACAAACATACCACCTTGGGTTTCTTGTTCATGAATTAAGTCTACATTCCCTTTTCTTGTTCTACCATCATTAAAATAAATAAGATACTGAGCAACACAAGTAAAATATTTTCCCTGAATCTGAAGGTGCCTGTCAAATTTCCCACCCTATCTTCCTTTACAGCCTGAAGAAATACATTCCTCCACTCTCTCAGGAAGATGGCTTTCCCAACTCTAACAAAGGAATGAGGAGATGCTCATGCAGCTCTCTAGCAAACCCTTAATCATAAACTATTATTCGTAACAACTACACCAAGTACTTAATGTATGCCAAGAACTGTCCTAAATGTTTTGTGTCCTAATCTATTGAATCCTTACAAAAACCCTATGAGGTATATCTATTAATATCAAATTACAAATGAGCAACTGAGGCCCAGGGAGTTTGGGAAACGTGCACAGGGTCACACAGCCAGGAGGGGACAGAGCTGGGATCAGAACACTGGCAGGCTGGCTCAGAGCTCAGTCTCTTAACCAAGGCTCAGTATTTCAGAAGACAACTCTGGCAGGACAAATTACAGGAGGAACGGGGACCGGAGACAATAAGGAGGAATCACAGTAACTAGCCGGAGATAAAATAACAGATACAAGCAATCTAAGGAAAAGGAAAAGAATTTTCAATATGGAACAATTTATCTTCATTTAGTGGTGGCTCACTCTGCAAAACAGAATTAAAGAGAAGATCCCAAACTCTGACACAGCTAAAAGAATTTGCAGACCTTGCAAATGATACTTAGAAATGTTAATGTTTTGAGAAAAAGCTCCTTTGAAACTCATGCATGTAGGACCTCCAGTCTCTAAGGAATGGTTTTAACAGATACCTGTTCAGCAAATCCCCAATTCAGTCCTTCCAAAATAACACAGGCCAGTTTATTCTTCACCACTGTCAGGCTGTAATTCAATAACCAATCCCGAATCACAGCTATCTCGGAGGCAGAAGGTCGCCAAAGATACAAAGGCAGTTCTTTAAACAAGTATAGAGAAACCTTATTAAAAAGAAAACAATAATCATTAAAATCAAGACTTAGGGACAATCTTATATTACAATACTAGATTATAAAACTGCTTGCAAAAATTTTTCTCCAAAAGGAAATGGGTTTGATTTTTAGACAAGTGAAATGGAAATCATGGATAACCAAATCAAATGGATATTAAAACTGATGCTATATCAGAAGCACATTTTGCAATCCTTTGTAAAGACCAATCTTCTTTTTAATATGTAAATTGGTGTGTTTCAGTTTAGGTGAACCATCACAGTAAGATACAAATTTAAAGTCGTGATAAATCAGGGAACATTCACTTTACAAAAGAATCTAGCACTTTAAATAATTATTTCTTCCATGGCATTTAACAAGATATTTCTTAACAAAATAGGCATAGATGAAGCCTACCTAAAATTGATACAAGCCATTTATGACAAACCCACAGCCAACATCATACTGAATGGGGAAAAATTGAAAGGACTCCCACTTAGAATTGGAACCAGACAAGGTTGTCCACTATCTCCACTTCTATTCAACACAGTGCTGAAGTCCTGGCCACAGCAATCAGGCAAGAGAGTGGCATTAAAGGCACTCGAATGGGAACAGAAGAGATCAGACTCTCACTATTTGCTGATGACATGATATTATATCTAGAAAACCCCATGGATTCAACCAAGAGGCTCCTGGAATTGATAAATGAATTCAGTTAAGTCTCAGGATATAAAATCAATACACACAAATCAGAGGCTTTCATATATGCCAACAGTAGTCATACCAAGAACCAAATCAAAGACTCAATTCCCTTCACAATAGCAACAAAGAAAATAAAGTATCTAGGAATATATTTAACTAAGGAGGTAAAAGACCTCTACAGGGAGAACTATGAAACATTGAGGAAGGAAATAGCAGAGGAC